>CM049843.1:9615669-9815669 GCA_027422415.1 Schizothorax lantsangensis
ATAAATAAAAAAAAACAATCCTGAGGCTACGTGTACTGTGCTAGACTAGACTGAAGACTGTCATGGCACTTGTATACGTTGCTCTCTGGACAGATGAAGTCTGATTGCTTCTATTGTTCTCCTCATTTGTACGTCTGCTTTGGATAAGAAGAGTCTGCTAAACTGATTAAAGGCTACGGCTGCTGGACATGTAAGAGGAAGACTGAGGCTACGGCTGCTGGACAGAAGAGGAAGACTGAGGCTACGGCTGCTGGACAGAGGAGGAAGACTGAGGCGGCGTCTGCTGGACCGAGGAAGACTGAGGCTACGGCTGCTGGACCAGAGGAGGAAGACTGAGGCTAGCGGTCTGCTGGACAGAAGAGGAAGACTGAGGCTACGGCGCTGCTGGACCAAGGAGGAAGACTGAGGCTGGGTTGGTGCTTCAGCAAATTTGGACCACATTTTAAAATGGTGAAATCTGAAAGGGCAAAAAAGAAAATAAGTTTGTTGAAAATTGCCTAAATTTAACCTTCACTTGTTTGCATTTTGCTCTGGACAGTGGACAGTCGCAAGACAGAATTTTCATCAGCACCATCCATGTGCAAGCACATTTTTTTTTGTGATTTGAGCAACAAAGACCCATGGTTAAATGTGCGGAATGCAGAAAATGAAGTTTACCTGAGCCTTAAAATTAAGCATTCTACTACAAATTCACAAGCAATTAAATCAGAAGCATGCACAGTGCATTGCTGGCTGGTTCGGCACCATATTAAACTTTAACTAAAGTGACATAAGCAAAAGACAGTTAAACTCACCATGATGTTGCACTGCCCATTGAAAGTGATTTTTGATGTGATAATACATCAGTTGTGACATACTGGTGTAATTGCAGAATCGGCACTCACTAGTGCAGTTGTTTAAATACTGCTCACATTCCCCCTTGCTTAACACAGTTTTGTGCATTTTTGCAAGGGGAAATGGCTCTTAAAAGAGCTTTTGGGTTATAAAGTGAAGAACAACAAAAAAGAGGAGAGAGATGGAGGGGTGGGGATGAGAATGACAAGGATCTGCAAAAAGAAGGAAATACAGAGAATCAGTATTAGCATAAAATGTTTTTACTCGTGCGGGGGTGTCCAAAGCCTCAACGCACCTGTCTAGAAGTTTCTAGTATGCCTAATAAGATCTTGATTGGCTGGTTCAGGTGTGTTTAATTGGGGATTGAGCTGAACTCTGCAGGACAGTGGCCCTCCAGGAGCAGGATTGGGCACCTGCTCTAGTGCATATACTGTATAGCAGCATTACAGTATGGAATATAAAAAACGAGCTCTACTTTCAAGGACTGTTAAATTAATCATACTTTTTGTTGAATTATTATTTTTAAATGTAGTTTACTGTTTATTTTAATATATGAATAACTAATAATACTAATACTAATAATAATAATAATATTTATCATTTAATCATTTAATTCACAGAAAAAACTATATAAATTTGTATAGCTATTATTAATATGAATTTGTCCTATATTACTTCTGCTGGTTCAGTTTTGCCACTGTATTTATTTTTAATTTTGGGGGCTTATTTTGGGAACACTATATTCTAATCATAATCACCAAAACCACACACACTAACATTTCTAATGCTGCCTTCAAGCTCACCTGCTCTCGGAATTATCTTAAATACGAGTTTCCTAGGTAAACATTGCACAATGAATGCCCTCCATTTCGAAACTTTAATGCGATGAGCTCGTAATCACACGGGGGACTTCAATAGTGAGAATTATTAAATTTCCGATAGAACGTGAAGGCGGCATTAGGCCTACGATGCTTTTGGGAAACGCAGACCTGTTTATTTTAAAAGCAGACTTTCACACCTTGCGTGACATGGTTGAGTGAGTAAAGTTATGCGCAAAATAACATAAGTTTAATAGGTTTTTTTAAACTACTTCATATTTCCTGGGTTTAACAACACACTAAACGGCACTTCAGAATTTAAAATTGTAATTAAACAAATTAGACAAGAGACGTAGCTCACC
The DNA here is from genome assembly GCA_027422415.1 of Schizothorax lantsangensis. Lineage (NCBI taxonomy): Eukaryota > Metazoa > Chordata > Actinopteri > Cypriniformes > Cyprinidae > Schizothorax > Schizothorax lantsangensis. The sequence continues at coordinate 9,617,684 of CM049843.1, forward strand.
TGTAGGAACTCGTTGTACCATGCAGCGAAGAACAGTGTAAATGAAAAACCCTTAATGACTTGACGCCACTAACCAATGAGAACAGTTGTAGGCGGGGAGGGACGAGACGTGCAGCCCATTAGGCGCCCCAGATACAGCCCTAAAAAAGAAAAAAAATAATCGCCTCGATCTACGTCTAGTGAAATTAAAGAGAGATGCTTTGCTCCATCCCTATCCTGACAGCCTAACACTTGTCAAAGTGCTCACTGTACAATTGTGATCATAACACAATTTACTTTATGATATGAACTACAATATGGGATTTCTTATAAAGTCTCAGGGTGACACGCTATTAATAATCTGCAGCCCCGCCCCAGGTGCAGCGTCTGTTTTTATTGATGTGTGCCTTGATCTGCAGGCTGCAGCCGGGTGCTTCTCGGTGTACTTGGACAGGTTTGATCGCCGCCTGGCCGCCGATCGACTCCCATACTTGGTTTTGGTAATCTTTAATCTCACAACTGAAACCACACGTACGCAAAAAGCACTTATAGCGACTCTGTAATAATCGTGTTAAGAAGTTATATTTAATTTCATCCTAACACGAGTCGATTATAATTATAGTGAAGTACGTTGCATTAATTGTATTTTATCCTCCTGCAGTTTTGTGAATTTAGTATTTTGTCATGTCATTACATTGTTTAGAGCATAAGAATTTTTTATATATATATTTTTTTTTTGAAAAATGATATTTTATATATATGTTATGCCATAACTTCTATTCTTCAGTTGGGATTTTAAAAAGTCCTGTTTTTTTTTAAATAAAAAGACACGAATAGACATGAAAAGGCAAAAACAGTGGGATTTTTGTTTTAATCACAAATCAATTTTCATTTTTTTATACCAGACTTTATAGAAAGATTATTCTCAACTATGAAAGATATTTTTTAAAACCATATTTCTTTATGCAAAATGTGTGTAAAATGGCCATAAACGAGTTTTTCAATTATATACAATGTATCTATAAATTGTATTTAATTTGCATATTAATGTGTTTTTGGGGCAAAGTAGAATGACATCTGATGGAGTAATAATTAGCAAGATTTTCATAGTAATAACTAATATTTAATAGGAATATTGATATATATTTTTTTCTCTATTCATTTGTTGTGTCTCCCAAAATGTGTAATGCACACGCTTTAAGTCCTGGTGTCCTCTACAGTGAACATGTATGAAATCGATGTCCTGTTTCATAACAGAAGGTCATATTTTGATTTGAAACCCCACAATTTCCTGAGATGTTTATATGATTTATATCAGATTTATATGATAATTACAAAATATTATCATATTTCCATAAGGGTGTTACACTTGATCACTAAATTAATGTCAGCCACTTTTAAAGACCAAGGAGAGGGAGTGGTCATAGTCAAACCTCCAAACATTTGGTTTCTCTGAAAAACCCTGAATGTGCTCTGTACATGACATCCAGACTTAAAAGTGACATGTAACGTCTCAGAGAAATCACTAAAACATAATGTCCTCTACAGAGGACAAAAGTCCATAGCTGGTAGTCAGGAGGATATAGGCTAATCCATATATAAATTATATAATGCTATTATTAAATTATACAATTTAATTTAATCTGATTTTAATTTAATCTAATTTAATCATATACAGTGAAAGAGTGAGAAAAGCTGGGTTATAGCTTCAGCTGTGAGGGTTCTCTGGATAACGCAGATATACGCAGTAGGCCCTCACTGCAGAACACAAGGTCCAGGGGGCGAGGTTGGATTCACATCTAGGGGGTGAAGATTGTTAGGTTTAGGGGTGGGGATGGGTGGGTTTAGGGATCAGAGGGTGGAGACAGGTAGGTTTAGGGATTTGTCAGGTGGGAGGAGTTGGATCTGGATCCAACCTCACCCACTGGATCTTGTGTTGGATCTCGATACGCGTATGTACAGCTGGCTATGTTATCTGAGTCTTTATAAAAGGTGATTATTGTGAGAACTGGTGAGAATGACACACTTGGCATTGCTCAAGGATCGGGAGAGTATTCGCCACATAATCTTGTTTCCACCACAGAATAAAACATTTTAAAAATGGCGACTTTTTATTTCACAAGTGCACTGCAAAAAATGCTTTTCTTACTTAGATTTTTTGTCTTGTTTCCTGCCAAAATATATTTAAAAAAATCCCGATTGCGGACCATAAGGGCTGGTCTGATTTTGGTTGAGATATGGCCATGCAGTCCAGGACCAGTTTAGATTGAGTGCTGGGGGTGGGTCTCCTTTTATAATGTGGTAAATTGTATGTAGCAGTGACACTTAAACTTAAACTTAATATCTGTTACCTGCCCACGTTGTTATTTAGGCCTATTAGCGTATTTTTTTTTAAAAAATTGCTATTAATATTTTTTCCTTTTTCCCACATTCTCTTTTTTCTTTAACTAAAATTGGAAATGAATGATTTAATCCATATAATGAAACAAGCTTAAAGTGGTTAAGGGAACATTACCATTATTTTTGCTATATGAGTTTCAAGAGCACCAGCTTTGACATCTAATGACAAAACCTGACAGGCTCTTTGTGCTGCTAATTACCAGAAGACCAGAAGAACTTGCTACCCTGGTGAGTAAACCTTTGATAATCTAACATATAATATCATTTTAATACTAATAATATATAAGTAATGTTAATTTATAATGAAGCTATAATTGTAAACTAATTAAACACACCTGAATCAGTCAATCAAAAAACAATCTGTATCATAAAACAATTTTACCAAATAAGCCAGGTTTATTTCAATTAGTCTGACTTATTGTCAGTTGTTTTGGTTCAAAATAAGTCAGACTAACTGAAATAAGCCTGGCTTATTTGGTAAACTTGTTTTATGAAACCCCGGGATTTCCCGGCAGGTGTTTTGGAGCTGGTTGGAGCTAGACTCGGGCCAGTACCATCTAAGTGTTTCAATTCTTGTCGGCATGACTGTAGCCCAATGCCGGCAGTTTTGGCAGCCGGACTCGGGCCAGTGCATTTGGGCCGATTCTGGGGCGTAAGAATCGACCGAGTCTGGCAACCACAACCGGGCCAAGTTATTTCGTCTGGCCTGCCAGATCTGGGCCATTATCGGGTCGTACCATTTTGGCGACCTGGGTATGCATTTCAGGTTTTGTCTTGTTTGCAATTTACTAATATATAATTAGACACATTGGTACTTACATTTTTAAGCATTCTAAAATTGACCCACAGAAAGTATGTTTTTCTCATGCAGAAAGAAAAAGATGTGATTAACTGAAAGTGTGACAGTTTGTGAGTCAAAGTGAAACCTGTTGTGGTGTCATTTATTTAACTGGAACAAAATGTGGTTTCATTTGTTGGGTGGACAGACAGCTTGTGCACGAGAATTCACATATGCAGTTTGTGGGTGAAGGGTTTCTTTTCTTCTGCTGACATGAATATCACAGTCTAATTTCTACATCAAACAAAACTGTTTTACAGTGAAATAATACAGTAAATTCATCAACACCAATGTGTTAGAAACAGTTTTCTTCCCTTTTTTCTTTTCTCTTTATTTGAAATAATTATTTTGACTTTTGTAAATATTTTACATTAACATTTATGCATTTAGCAGATGATAGAGGAGCATAACTATTCACCACAGAGCCAACCATGTTCACAGCAGGCAGGTGCTTCTTGACAAAAAACTTGATTAAATTTTTGTCCTAATTATCCAACATTCACATAATACTCTGTTTTCTGACTTTATTTCACCCTCAATAATATTGGATACAGCGAACAAGACCATTTTAACTACCTGTGTTAAAGAATGCTTTCCGCCGATAAAAACTCAAACATAACCACTGTGACCACAGCTAGTATGTACAGACTAAGGTGTCACATCCTGCTAGGGGAGGATTCACATGCAGCAACTTGTCACTTTGAGTGTTTTCATTGTGTTTTGAGTTATTGACTGTTCAGCGAGCAGCTTAAAAATGGTCCATGCATTTGTTTTGTTCTGTTTGTCTTTGTTCGGTCTTGTTGGTAAGTAAAAAGCTACTGTATTGTTGAAATTAACTAAGGATTTGCGTTGTTTGTCTGCTTACACAAACTCTAATAATGTTTATACATTATAAAGGCTATTTTAATATTTTTGGGTACTGGGCTGGGGCATATTCTCTGATGTGTTTTTTCCTCCTGACAGTTTGATTAAAATCAATTTAAAAGATTTACCAATTGGATAAGTAAACAATTAAAAAAGCTGAACCAATATAAATTACTTACTGTATGAGTTCTCTGTCTGAATAACCATTGCTGTTTCTTCTTCAGCTGCGTTTGGTGTTGAGACAGATGAAATAAAGTTAGTGTCAGTGATGGAGGGAGATTCTGTCACTCTACAGACTGATACGGAAATAAAAAAAGATGATCTGATTCTGTGGAGATTCGGAGTTGAAGACACTCCCATGGCTGAAGTCAATAGATCAGCCCAGATCATCTCAGTATCTGATAGTACCAAAGGATTCAAAGACAGATTGCATTTGGACCCCCAGACTGGATCTCTCACTGTCAGGAACATCGGAACCGACCACTCTGGAATTTATAAAGCACAGATCATTGGAAATAAGATGATAAGGAAAACGTTCAATGTCACTGTTTATGGTGAGTTAAGAATTACAGACTCAACATACTAATCAAGCTGATTTTATTTGTATTTAGCACTAATTTATATATTTCTGTTGTCATATAAGCATCTGCTCAACATAAACTATAGATTATAACAGTACAAATATTATAAATATCAATTACAATGTTGCATGTAGTCATTTAAAGGAATAGTTCACCCAAAAATGAAAATCTGTGAAACATTTACTGACCCTCAGGTCATTTATGAGTTTGTTTCTTCATGGGAACAGATTTGGAAAAATTAAGCAATCCATCACTTGCTCACCAGTGGATTCTCAGCAGTGAATGGGTGTTATTATGGATTATGGACTTATATTGTGGCCAGAAGCAATGGTTTAAAGTTAAAACGTCCTAATGATGGATTTGTTTTTTTACAAACACACAGTTTTTCACTTCACAAGATGGTGTTATTTTTTTGTTTTTTTAATCAGCTGTTTGGACTCTCATTCTGACAGCACCTATCCATGGTTGAGCAAGTGATGCAATGCTAAATTTCTCCAAATCTGTTTCCATGAAGAAACAAACTCGTCTACATCTATTTTTTGGGTGAACTATTCCTTTAATAGTGAGGTGTTCATGAACAGCTCATGAATACTTCCTTACAACATTCAAATCTACAGTCTTTCAGGTACCAGTCCAGATGTTCTGTTTCATTTGGAATAAAGCCATTATTCATCTATTTTTAATGTAAATGTTTCTAATCTTTTGTAGCACGTCTGCCTGTTCCTGTCATCAGCAGAGACTGTTGTTCTAAATCGTCATCCTCATATTGTTCATTGTTGTGTTCAGTGGTGAATGTGAGTCATGTGACTCTCTCCTGGTACAAAGGAAACAGTTTATTGTCCAGCATCAGTGTGTCTGATCTCAGCAGCAGCGTCTCTTTACATCTAGAGGTGGAATATCAGGATAAAATCACCTACAGCTGTGTGCTCAACAATCCCATCAGCAACCAGACTCAACATCTGGACATCAGTGAACTCTGTCAGATACATTCAGGTAACATTAGTGTTTATTTATGTAAGTCAGCAGCATACTATCAGTCATTTTATGTGTTTATTGTTCTTTTATCCCCTCAGACTCAGAATGTGTCTGCTGCTGTGACACTACTAAAGCTGTGATCCAATTGGTCATCTCTGCTCTGGTGGGCGTGGCTACTGTTGTTGTTTTGGGTTATGACATCACATCCAGAAAAGCTGAACAAAAAAGACGAACTCAGACATCAACTTCAGTCCTACTCTGATTCACTATTACAATCATTTCTCTTTTGTAGATGTTTTTGCTCCTCTCTCTCTCGTGTTCTGAATTTTTTTTTTCTTTTTGAAAATGGTTACAAAGGAATAAATGTATATTTATATGCATTGTTTTTAATTTAGGTACACACAAAAAAAAAGGTGCTATATAGCACTAGAAGTGGTTCTTTGGCTCGTAATCATAGGGCAACCACTTTTAAATCTTGGTGCTCCAGTGGTTGTTCAGCGGTTCTTTGGCATGACTGAGGGGCTATAAAGCACCACTACCATATACAGAACCTGTTCAGCTCCTGTATGGTTCTTCAGCAGTTCTTTGGGGTGATTAAGGTGCTATATAGCACCACTGCCATACAAAGAACCTGTTAAGCCCCTTTAAAGGTTCTTTACGAGCCAAAGAACCACTGTTGGTGCTGTTTAGCACCACTTTTGTTGAAGAAATACAATGCAATATGGCACCTCTTATGGTTCTACATGGAACCATTTGACAAAGGTGCTGTATAACGCCTTTAAAAATCTAGCACCATTTTTTTTAGAGTGTATAGCCAACGTTTGTGTTTGAAAGTTTTCATCTCATGTCAGTTTACATCATATTAAACATGGGCCAACAGTATCCTTTTCTTCAGGTTTAAGTTTTTTTTTTTTTTTAATTCTAAAAGAAACTGAAAATAAAACAAAATACAATATATACTACACAAAATTGCATGAAATTGGGCCTATGTTTAAATCTATATTGGGAGTTCGTGTACATTTTGATAGTTTGTTTTTCAATTTGAAATTAAATAAGCAGAGACAAGAAAACTTCACATTAATTAGTTTTTTGGTTTGTTAAAAAAAAAAGAAATTGTGTTTTGGTTCATGGGTAGAAAATGGATAAACGATTTCAAAATTGGTTTTCCACATGTGGGCGGTTACGAGACACCTCTTTTCCCGTTTCTGGTTATTTCATTTCAAATTGAAAAGTAAACTATCAAAAGGTACACAGACCACCCAGAATATCCCACATCAGTATGTCAAATGTGTCAAAATGCCAAAACTAATGTTTTATTGAAGGTGGTATGAGCTCACAGTAAATGATTGTGTTAGAAAGTAAGTGCCACCACTAGGTCACAGTTCGATTCACTTTTTCTTGTCATATTTCTTCTCTTTTTTTAAAAAATGCAAACATTTTAACAGAAAGAATAAAAACAGTAAAATCCTTTTAATAAGCTAACTGTAAGTTATCTTATCATACAGTTACTTATTCATACAGTTAACATTTAGGAATTTTACATTTATGTTTGCATTGTATATGTTTTCCCACAATTTATAGGACACTTACTTTAAAAGAACAATTTTCTTTTATTTCATTATTAAATTGTTATAAAATAAATTCAAATTTTGTTCTTAATGAGACTGACATGGCATTCAGACCAAAATGGCAGCTTTCATTTACATTATAAAACTGTTTAAAATAGCGCATCCTTCAAAACTAGACCGTCCACTAGAGGGCGGAAAACGTTCAAAAATCATTAAGCTCACAAAAAACTGTAAAATTGACACCAGTGCAACATACATGCAATGTACATAACAAGAATATCTGTACAACAGGCAAGATCAGGGTTAATGGCAACATGTTCCATCAACAGTAAAACAACCAAAAACAAAAGTTAGTGTAAAGTGAAAAGAAACCCTTTGTTGTGTTACTTTCCACAAGTTATGACATGCAGTGTTCATTTCAAACATTTTCCAGTTTTAAAGGCTCATAAAACATAAAGGTTTTATATAAATAAGGGTAATGTAACAGTTACTATACACAAGTGTTTGCAGTAATCTCTCCATTCATCAATGATTTTGCCTCCTCTGGCACATTCTCTTCATTTTCTGAGGAATCTGTTAAAAAAACCATAAAAAGATTATTGTTTGAAACATCAGATTTGGTAGCTCAGATTTGGTTAGTTCTGCAATAATTAATTGGTAATTTCAGATCATCTAATGTTAGTTTAGTTTTATTCTACTAAAAGCTTTGATCTACTCACCGCGGACAATAAATGACTTGGAGATCATATTTTTCCCATTTCTGGAGATATTTAGTTTATAAATTCCAAAGTCTGTGGATCTGATGTCACTAATTGTAAGATATCCATTTTGTTGATCCAGCTTTACTCTGTGTCTGACTGTCTCATCGTGACAATTGCAATCAAAATTGTTTGGTTCATTCAGTTTGGCTAAGACAGTGAATGGGTTTGTGCTGTCTGTATATAATTCACCAAACCTCCACTGCAGCACATCAAAACATTGTATTGCAGTAACACCAGTGTTTAGAGTGACCGTCTCTCCCACCCTCACTGATACTGTCTTCAGTTCATCTGTCTCAGCCAAATCATCACCTGGATAACCTAGACAGAGAGTAAATATTCAGTACATGTACTAATAACCATAGCAGATGCAACTTTGTACTGGCGTTTGATGACAGACTGGGCGCTACTTTTCAAACGAATCGTAGGGATTGATAATAAAATTATTATCAGCGATAAAGCAATAACAGTGATAAAGAAACTATTGGGATGTGCTTGTTATTAAAATGGGATATTAAAAGTGCATATAGAAAAAGTGAATCGGGTAATGACACACTGACAGTGAAGTAAATCAGTTACATAAATGTGGTTAATAAGACATGCTAAAGCTCATCTTGCTCTATTAACTGTGAGTAGTCTTACCCAATTGATTAGTTTTTCTATATTTCCAGTAGATACTGAACATCCCAACTGCAGCCAAGACTAGTACAATAACTACAACACTAACGCAGATCAGCACCACATGACCGAAGGGTAAGCCCTCTTCTGGGATTAAACTTGATTCATCCACTACAAAACAGTAGATGAAAAAGAGTTAACAAACAGTAATGCACATCTTTTGATGTGTAAGTCGAAAAAGTAGAGAACTGAACAAATCAGTTAATATCAATACCTGCACATGTGTGACAGAGTTGACTGATGTCCAGATGTTGAGTCTGGTTGATGGGATTGTTGAGCACACAGCTGTAGGTGTTTTTATCCTGATATTCCACCTCCAGAGGTAGAGAGAGACTGATGCTGAGATCAGACACACTGATGCTGGACAATAAACTGTTTCCTTTGTACCAGGAGAGAGTCACATGACTCACATTCACCACTGAACACAGCAGAACACATCTGGACGCTGATGATCCTGGTGAAGAACACTGAGAATAATTTTTGGTGATGACAGGAACGGGCAGAGGAGCTGGAGATGGAAATATCAGAATAAACAACAGAATAAATAGACAATCCAAAATTGTGCAGTTGAGTTTTACACTCATCTATTTACCAGCATCCATGTCATCTCAGTGACTAGAAAAAAAACGTAATACTAAGAAAAAGGAAAAATGCAATTGTAAAAGTCCTAAACATCACATACGTAAATTTCCACTAGTTTTGTCTCTCTGGGTAGCTCGCCGCAAATTACACATACCAGGCTGTGACTCCGGTCTCATTTTACCCTTTACAAAAGAAACCAGATACTGTACATTCAGCTTGGCTTGTCTCCAAGAAGATATAGGATGATAGAAGGACAGAAAGGTTACCAAAGTAACAACTTGTGACTGGGCTAATTTTACATTCGGCCTGCTGACTGACTCAGGTGACTACTACAGTATTCTCAATATGGTTCAATGTTGCAATACACTGAAATCAATACAAAATACTCACCAGAAACAATAATACTGAACTTCTTGGGTGGGACCTCTTTTCTATCAATGATCTGCAGTTCATAAAGTCCAGAGTCTTCAGTTGAGGTGTTTGTGATGGTCAGAGATCCAGTCCGATCATCCAGCTGCAGTCTGTCTCTGAATTTCCCATCAAGAACATCATAGTATAATGAGATCTTGTTGACTACATTGTTGATTTGAGCTATACGAGTGCTGTCAGATCCAAATGTCCACAGTATACGTTCATATTTCTGTATATCAGTAAGATCAGTGTGTAGCGTAACAGAATCTCCCTCCATCACTGACTTCACAATATCACCAAACACACCTGGAGAACAAACAGAAACCGCTGCTTAGACTGACAACGTTGAGGAAATCCAAATCAGCTAATCAGGATAAAGTTCACAAGGTTAGTAGGCTAGCAGTTTGTGGGAAATGGTTGTATGCTAAAACAGACGGAGCAGATTGTAATTGTGGTAGATAAATTATGTACCCTGCTGAAAAAAACAATACACCCTATACAAAATTTGTAATGGTTTTACTGGTTATAATGGCACTTGTATTGGTTTTAATGGAAACTGTAATGGACCCTGTGGGTTTCTACTGGTCACCTTCTATTGGTGGCTTGTTAAAACCAATAAATCCTAATGGAACATGTCCCAAAACACATTACAGAAAACCGTTTTTAAAAAAAATGGTTTTAATGGTTAAAAGTTGATGGTTTGTAATGGTATTTGTAGTGGAAACCATTAGAATTTTCTGTGATGGTTTCTATTGTTTTGTTGTTGTTTTTCAGCAGGGTAAATATTACGCCTAAGTATATCGCTCAACAATAAAGTAAATTTACATATTTATAATTTGATTACAAATGCACACTTAACTCAAGAAAAGTTGTTTACAGAGCTACAAAGTGAAAGCGAAAGCCTTTCAATACTCACCTTTTGCGAGCAAAATGCATAGAAGTAAAACAGGGGTCTTCATTTCGGTGAGGTAAGTTATGTCATTTAATGAAGATGTTGAGTGTTTAGTCTTTAATATCCGCGCTGACTGTGAAATCACGCTTTTCTAACTTGTAACCGACCTAACAACACGTAGAGATATTTTAGACCCATTGAGATTCATTTGTGAATTATATTCGTCTTCGGAATCATATTCCTGATTACTTCTCTGCCGAGAAGCCATGTAATACGCGTACTGGCGTTGAGAAGAACGGAAGTAAGATATTAGACAAATGTCAGGAAGTTATTCCTGTGGAATCCTGAAGGAAGACTCACGTCGCCACCTACCAATGCAATCAAAAACATTCACTTTCATTGTTTGGAGCTCTACTAGGCTATATCTTTTCCAAATGACTTTCCCAAATACATGTAATTCACGTGATCGTCAGCTAAAATAGCTGTTTTCAATTAAATAAAACGTTTAACTTTACATCACACATGTTGTTCAACGTAGTAAAACGCAACATTTGTTTTGTGTGTCCTGGAGGTGTCTTGCAGTTCCACCTGATGACCACTTGTGGGAAACATTGGTGATATGACTTCTTGTGGGTGCAGATACTAGTTCAAACTGAAATCAGATTTACACCAAATCAACCTGACATGTTCTTCTAAAAATTATGGAAATAATTTTGAAAATGGTTATAGTAAGAACAAAATTATTATTATTGCTAGTTGGTTTAATTTTCTTTATCACATTCTATTGGGTTGCAGCAGATCAAGAGAAGATTGTGTGTGTGTGTGTGTGTGTGTGTACAGGATTATATATCCTGGTGGGGACTGAATACACACAGACTCATGGGGACTCGTGTCATAAATTGAGGATTTATTTATCATGGGGACCTAAATTGAGGTCCCCATGGGTACAAAAGCTTATAAATCATACAGAATGAGTTTTAAGAGGTTTAGGTGTAGGGTTGGTGTAGGGCAACAGAAAATACAGTTTGTACAGTATAAAAACCATTATGCCTGGAGAGTCCCTACAAGGATAGCTGACCAGACGTGTGTGTGTGTTTGTGTGTGTGTGTGTGTGTGTGTGTGTGTGTGTGTGTGTGTGTGTTTGTGTGTGTGTTTAATGAGCTGTGATCAGCTTCTGAGACAAACTGAAATCTGCAGTGGATCTGACCTCTTTTTATCTAAATGTGGTTTTGTTTTGTTGAGTGGACGCAATAGCTTGTGTCTATGTTGCATGTGGTTGAATGGCTTCTTCCTGTCCATGTAACATGCACCACAGACTTTTTCCTGTAGATAAACTAGATAAAGTAATATAGAAAAAGATTGTTAGTCTATCAACACTATTTAATGTTACTTACAATTAGGTATCTATGTGCCAATGACTATTTAATATTTAATAGAGAAATTAACCATTACAGGAAAATCGTGCTTTAGTAGGTTGCAGTTTGCACACTTGTAAAGTAAGATATTTTACTTATTTTAATATCAGCACCCTTAACATGATTGGCTGTCATAAATAATAAAGAGAAGACATACTTTCTACCAATGGTTAAATATGTAGGCTAAGTAGAACAAATGCAAATGTACAGTGTGTCTGCACGCCACGGGGAGGGTGTAAAATAGGGGAGGATTCACACCTGGTCACATTTCGAGTGATGTTCTCTCAGACAGCACAGCAAACTGCTGATAAAAATGCTTCATGGGTTTGTTTTGTTTGGTTTGTGCTTCTGGCGTCTTGTTGGTAAGTTAAAATGTCCTCTTCTTGAGCCCTTTTAGCTCTTGCAGTTTTATAGTTGAGTAAAAACCTGCTGTTGAAAATTACTTTTTCTTTTTACATTACCTTACAGCTGTCAAAATATCTGAACCTGTTTTTATTGCAGTTTTACTATTATTTTATGATTTATTTTTATTTAATTTTACATATTTTTTGCAATATTTAGCAAGCTAATAACTAGCTATGCTACAACCGATAAAGTAAGCAAATAATCTACTGAAGAAAAAAAGAATAATTTTAAGAAAAAAGCTACAAACAAGCACATTTCTCTCTTAACCCCCCCTAAATTGTTTTTAGATGCATCTTGTCATATTAGTATAGTGCTGGTTATCAGTAAACCTGTTGTCATGTGTTGATGTTTCATGTCTACTACATTAAATGGAGAGCAACTTTATATTAGGACTGCAGAGTAATCAGTTTAAAATATATTTGACTTATTTCTATTAATTTTGTACCTACTGTAAAGTTGTTGACATGGTGAAATGAGGGTGAGCTCAGTAATGCATGGTTAAATAACCCACTGAGTGATATAATTCAAATAAAAATGATTGTGTTCATCAGTAGTGATGCAATGTTGAGAAAACACTTCTTAAAACGGAAATGATTTTTGTAAATTCAGTGGTCAAATGCTGTGTGGCCTTTCAATTTTCTGTGTAATAGCCATCTAGTGTCCAGTCTGTGAATCTCCACCAAACTATAAGTCTTAATAATGTTGTAATAATATGTAATCATGTAATAATGTAATAATAATGTAATCAATAAAAAAGGAACAAAAATGGAACTGTAGTCTGATTTTACAATGATCATATATAAATAAAATAGCTTACTGAAAAGCTACTTTAAAAAAAACTAGCTTCAATTATGAGATGATAAATTTAAACCAAGCTTTTTTATTTATTTATTTATTTTTTGGCTTTGTCCTCATTGGCAGTCATATCTTCGGCGGTTCTAGTGTTAATCTGTGGTTTTACTGTGACCATTTGAAAACCGGGCTGGTATGCGTGCATTTGAGACAGATTTGACTTCAAGAAACACTCTAAACGCTTTGGAAAATCAATTGTTTAGTTAATGTTTTCATATAACATTGAAACTAGTGAACCAACAGAAAGCTAGTTAAGTGCTTTAGTCCGTGATTGAGATTGCTCCATGCTCTTGTGTGTTTCAGGTGTGTTTGGTGTTGAGACAGAAGAAATCAAGTCTGTGTCAGTGATGGAGGGAGATTCTGTCACCCTACCGACTGGTGTGACTAAAATACAAGAGGACGATCTGATAATGTGGATGTGTGGAGACGATTGTATCGCTAAACTCAACATATCATCCCAAGTCATCTCTGGAACTCACAACATATTCAAAGACAGACTGAAGCTGGATCATCAGACTGGATCTCTCATCATCAGAAACCTCAGAACCACAGATTCTGGACTTTATAAAGCACAGATGATTGGGCAAAAAGTTTTAAAGAAAACTTTCAATGTTACTGTCATTGGTGAGTAAAAAAAAAGCCACATATTCAAAACTCACACGTTTTATTTTGATTTATTTATATTTCTCTGTTTCCCAGCTCATCTTCCCATTCCTGTCATTGCTAGTTACTGTCCTCAAAATCCTTCACCATCAGGATCATCAGCATCCAGATGTGTGCTGCTGTGTTCAGTGGTGAATGTGAGTCATGTGACTCTCTCCTGGTACAAAGGAAACAGTTTATTGTCCAGCATCAGTGTGTCTGATCTCAGCATCAGTCTCTCTCTACCTCTGGAGGTGGAATATCAGGATAAAAACACCTACAGCTGTGTGCTCAACAATCCCATCAGCAACCAGACTCAACATCTGGACATCAGTGAACTCTGTCAACCATGTTCAGGTAGCATCAAACCATCACTGAACAGCACAGCACATTATAAATCATTCTATATACTGATATTTATTTAGTTTTTTCCCCCTTCAGAATGTGTCTGCTGTTGTAATTCTACTGAAGCTGTAATCCAATTGGTCGTCTCTGCTCTGGTGGGCGTGGCTACTGTTGTTGTTCTGGTTTATGAAATCAGATCCAGAAGAGCTGAACAGAAAAGAAGAGCTCTGAAATCATTATCAGACCATAATTGACTTAATATATCAAGAATAAACCTATCTTTATGTTTTTATATTCTGTGAATGCCCTGTAACACAACATAGCATAGAGTTCACAACCAATTCTGGTTCTTGTGCAATCATGTTTTTACTTAACATCCGTTATGCAATAAAAAAGTATTTTCTTTCATCTACACTCTGCTTACTAAACACTTTCTTCTGTTTTTGTGGTCTGGTAGGTAGCCGACCTGTGGCCTGTCAGCATTTAAGCGTTGACAGGAAATTGGTTAGTTTTACAAAGAACTTGCCCTTTAGTGGTAACACATTCTGTTTAATTTAATACTGTTACCCACAATGTTCAGAAAGTTATCAATGTGTCCTCAGTTGATCTACAGGCACTTTTGAACTTGAGAACCAAGTTTACTTTTTAGCAACCCTCAGAAAAACTCATTTTTTGGTAGGTTGAGTCCTGTTGTTTTACCAAAGCCTTGCTATGTGTTACATAACCTACTTTTCTGCAGGGCTCTTATTCATTCAACACAGCTGATGCACCATTAGTGTAAGTGCATGTGAGCACAAGTGGTTACCTACCCTGTTATGAAAGGTCATCAGTGTTAATTACGGGATGTTATGATGATTGTCACAGAGAGATTTGTGTTCATATTGTTTTAATAATTAAGAGTTTAATAATGCCATACAATGCTTTCCTATGTAGGCTATTGAATGTGGAAAATAATCGTAAAATCATAGCCTTTCTATTGAGCATTTGTATCAGTTATCTTAACGTTTACGTAACGTTAGGTTTAATTATTTATTAAAAACACACGTGGTAGCCTATTACAACAGCTTCTGACAAGAACGCAGTTAAAAATGAAGAACATTCTGAAAGGCGTACGTCGTTGCGACGATTCGAGTGGGCGGGGCCAGCCGTGACTTCACTATTCTCTCACTGGATTGTGAATTTATCAGAGCTGATCCTCAGTAAAGATCAGTCAACGCCGCTCGGTTAACGTGACGATTGCGGATAAGCGGATCCGGGTGCAGCTTTCATTAAAAAGCCTGACATCGCCTGTGGAGTTGACATTGCCTTCTTTACAGATAACATCGAGGAGCTTTCCTTTATTTCGTCCTTTGGTGTGCTACCTGAGGTGGATGTATCGCCAGGTGCTCGTGCTCGCGGTGTTTGCCGCTTTTCTATGCGCTTTTCCAGCATCATGCGCTCGTAATTTAAATTACAGACCAATCATCGGTAAGAATAAAAGCGAATCTTTAATGCTTTTTCTTTCTTTACATGTCCTGTTTAGGGTATGATATTTGGTGAATGATTGAGATATTGCATTTCGTGTTCTTGCGATGTAGTGTTGCTCACTGGGATTTTTATTTTTTTTAATCGCAGCATCCTTCGCTGCTAGAACGTTCTCGTTTCTTCTGGATTATTTTTAACTCTTAAAAGCATTGTCATGGCAACACGTTTTTAACATGCTTGGAAGACCACCTAACCTTGCTGAAAAAAAGCTTAAACCAGTCAGTGGTTAGCTGGTCTCCTAACCTGTCCAAGTTGGTTTGGTTTGGTTTGAGGCTGTGGGTTTTTGTGGTTGTGATACCAGCTGCTAAACACCAGCTTGATAAATCTGGAAGACAAATAGCAAACAAGTACAGCCTTATGCTGCCCTTATGAAAATTAACCATGGTTTTAATATCCAAAAGTGTATGTTTATTTTTGCCGGATTGGTTATCATTTGTAACCACAGTTTTACCACAGATACCATGGTTAAACCATGGTTATTGTTGGAAAACCATGGTTAATTTGTGGTTTCCATAGTTTATCTGTTTTAACCATGTTTTATTTATTTATTTTGGAAGTAAAACCATGGTTAATTATCGTAAGGCAATGTATATGCCTAATATATATCTTTTTGCATTTCAGGAATTTTAGCCCAGGAAAACTTAGAGGACGACCCTCATGCACAGGGCTCTTCTTATATAGCTGCATCATATGTTAAACACTTGGAGTCAGCTGGTGCCAGGGTTGTACCAATTCAGTATGTTAAGCTATTTATTAAAAAAAAGCTATGCTATTTTTCAAAAATAAAAAAATAAAGAAAGTATACATAAAGGTAAATATGTTTGTTTTGCAGCATAAATCGCACAGAGGAGGAGTATGAAAAACTGTTTAACGCAATAAATGGGTGAGTGTTTTTGACTAGTTTGACACCTACCTAAGCTGGTAGATGTGTTTGGAACATGGAAGTTGGTTTATATTTGGTCCAACTTGTAAACAAATTAATAGACCAGCTAGAAACCAGATAACATGTTCCAAAACTGCTTATTTTATTAATACCTATATTAATTGACTGCTTTTACCCATTTAGTTTGCTGCTTCCTGGTGGGAATGTGGACATCGAAAAGTCTCAGTTTACCAGAGCGGCAAAGATTTTCTATGAACTTGCAATAAAGGTAAGTTTAAAAAATCATCATGTGAAAATTTGTTTGAATTGATCTGAATATGCATTGATGGTTCTTCTTTATTAACCACAACAGGCTAATGATGCTTCAGATTATTTTCCGATCTGGGGCACCTGCCAGGGCTTCCAGCAGCTCACGGTTCTGACCAGCAACAAGAACTTGTTGACCTTGACTGACACCAAAGCAGTCGCCCTGCCACTGACCTTCAGCCCAGGTTGGTAACAGTGTGTGTTTTTCTCCAAATGTGTCACATACTGGAATGGCAAACTCTTACTAGTAATACAGCACTGTTGTTCTTTACAATTATTACAAGTGACATTTAATGGGTGGAAACATGTAACAGAGCATACTTCTATGTATAAGTTTATATAAGCATATATACCCATGACAAACTAGATGTGCAACATGATGATGTGGCTTACTATTCTTATATATCTGTGACACTTTCTAAACATTTTCTAAACAATTTTTTCATATATTATTGCACTAAACTAGTTAAAAGGCAAATGACAAATGGCTAAGCACAGTTTGTGTTGTCTGGTTTATCTATTTTGTGCATTAGCTCATTACGGTTGTTTACAATGAGTTGATGTTTGGTCAATGATTTTGATTGATTACAGGAGCTCAAAACAGCAGGTTGTTCAAGAAGTTTCCAAAGGATGTTCTTCAGTCTCTATCAGAAGAAAACATCACGTCTAATTTCCACAGCTGGAGCTTGTCCATGCAGGTACCAACTTTATTTAATAAAAAAAAAATGTATGCATATGATAATTTTTTTCAGAAGTTATTTCACAATGAATGCCATCAAAACCAGAAACATTGACTTCTGTATTTCTCATGCTACTTCTTTATGCCTACTGACCAGCAGTGTTGGGGAAAGTTACTTTTAAAAGTAATGCACTACAATTTTGCGTACTCTCTTAAAAAAGTAACTAATTATGTTACTTCGTTACTTTTTATGGAAAATAATGTTACATTACTTGTGCGTTACTTTTTCTCACCTGAGCTGGGCTTGCCAACAAAAATAAATAAATAACAATAACACTCTTATTTGAGCAATAAAAAAATAAATAATGTGATGTTTGTCGTTTTTGCTTATTTTTATGGGACCATCAAAGGTCAGCAGTGAGATTGAATATATGAAGTATTTGTTTTATTTAACTGGTTTAATCATTGCAGGTTTGCATCATATTCTGAGTTTGCATTTCACTTTTTTAATTCATTTTGAGGATTCATTTCAATAATGAATCTGTTTTTGTCCAAGTGAGATGAGTAAATGCATGTTCACATTTAGTCTAGAACTAAAGTAAACATCATTATACACCGCACACAATGCCTCTGCACTTACTCACTATTTCTCTCAACATGGGGACAGGAGAGCTGGCAATCAATAAATGGGAAAACAAAATAACTGTCTTTACTTATGTGAAAAAATAATTCAGATATTTTGTTGTAAATTTAAAAGTAATGCATTGATTTCCTAGTTACTTGAGAAAAGTTATCTGATTAAGCAACTCAAGTTACTTGTAATGCCTTATCCCCAACACTGCAGATCAGTCACTGTATACTTCAACTATTTTTTTTCGTTCTTTTCTGAGTTGTCTAAACATGACTTGCTCTTACAGAATTACAGTAGCAATGCCAAGCTTAAGCGTTTTTATCGAGTCCTGACAACAAACACAGATGGCAAGGAGTTCATTTCCACCATGGAGGGTATGAATGCTACAGAGCATCTCTTTGTGTATGTGTGTGATGTAATCCATCATTCAGGCCGTACCACCATCAGCTGTTTTACATTAAATTAAATTCACCCATAATACTGTGCTGTAGTGAGCTAATTGGTCGGTTTTACATGTAGATTTGTTCAAATTTTCAGTAAGTGATCTATGTAAATAATTACGTTTATATACTTGCATATTATATCCAAAAGTGTTTCATGAACCTCTGTCGTATATCCTGTAGCATATCGATATCCCTTCTATGCTGTTCAATGGCACCCAGAGAAAAGCCCATTTGAGTGGATTGAGAAAGCCGGTATGGTACACACGCTCTCAGCCATCAAAGCCACTTTCTACACTGCCCACTTCTTTGTTTCTGAAGGTTGGTCATCTTAAAAATGGAAATTGCAATGTGAAGTTGAGAATCTCTTGTCTTGGCTTTCGTTAACCCTTTTGATTTTGCTTAACTTGGTGTTAAAACCTTGGGTTTGTTTCGAAAAACGTAAACATTATAGAGTCTTTTTGACCACTTAATTTATGCGTTTATTTGCTCATTTTCTTTTTCAGCAATGAAAAACCATCATCGGTTTTCTTCGCAACGTGAAGAAGAAAAAGCTCTTATTTACAACTACCAGCCTGTCTTCAAAGGCCTGAACAGCATCTTTCTTCAAAATTACTACTTCAATTGAGTGTTCACACTATTCATTGTGGCAGAAAAATTATTTATTTTAAGTATTGTTTTTATTTCTTTCCTCAAAGTTTGCCAAAACTTGATGTTTGGATTGTATAATTGTAACATTCATGATTCTGACTCACTTGCGTAGCTCTTGATTGTAGATTCTGGATGTAGATGTGAAGTGTTAGAATCATCATGACTGAATGTATCGTTACAGTTATATCCAATTCAGAAGTCATATTATATAATATGTATCTTCTAGTGCCATCGTTCAGAAGTTAAACATTGTAATGTTTCACAGGGTTCAGTAGCATGACCAATGCAATGTTAAAATGTTCTATTACTTTGTCAATTTTAGAGAAAATAAAATATAGATTTAAACTTTAAACTGGTATTTTAACTGAACAACATACCTAAATATGTTGTATAATTCATTCAGCACTCAGTAGTGGTCAGCAGTGGCAGTCCAAACTTAATGGTGCGTTTAAGAAGGGATCGGACAAGACTTCTCAAAACATTTATTTTGCTTTTTTTAAGAGGTGGGATAACATAAAATTACCAGAAAAACAACGAGACCTAAATCTCCTTACAATCAGATACATAAAGCAGTTTGAGGTACAAAATCAAAATGGAAAAAGTGCAAATATGCTAATAGCTGTCGTACCAGGACACAAAGGTACAAAACAGAAGCGTTCAACAGCGTTCTACACTGGCATCAAACTCTCCTAAGTCAAGGCTTTATAAACAAACAAAAATGCATGTACGTTATATAGAGCGTTCTGGAGTAGGCTACTAACCATTTAAATCTGTTAAACATGAACGGTTCATGTTTGCTAAGTTGTGTACAATCAGTTGACCCCTGACATGTGCATAGACTTATACTACATTGTTTCATGCACTTGAAATGAATAAAGAAAAAAAAGCCTTTCTATGGTGACAATTAAGATTGTTCTTTGACACATAGACTACCATAAACAAGATAATCACTATGATATGTAATTTGACACTTTTTTGATTGTGATCACCGTTTACTTTGCGATTAAAAGATTGAACAACTTCAATGCGCACTGAAAACATTAAAGAAATTGTTACCTAGCTCCATTCGACACATTTCTATATGAAAGATTCTTTTGTAAGGAGAATCTTGCTATGCTTTGGAGGCCATTGGTGCTGAGCAACGTTAAAGATGCAATAAAACAACCTTAACAAAAGCGACATAATCCAGTACGGAGCAGCCATTCCGATGCACAATAAAAGAGCAAGGCAGGTAGGCGTCCATCCAGCATGTAAAAACACAATATGCAGCCTGCTTAACTGTAATACTTGCATTGAAATAAGTAAAACTGAGAATGACTGATTATAGTGTATTAGAGATACACTGTGTCTACATCTTCGAGAAAACAACATCAAAAAACCTTGATACAATCTCTTTATCTGTCTTCAAGTACATTACTGGTTTTTTTTCTTCCTGTAATTCACCCAAAAATGAAATTAATTTAGTCATTTAACTACCTTAAAGCCGTTTCAAACCTGTATGCTATTTTTCCATGAAACGAGATTTTAAGCTTCTTTAGTTCCATAATTTTTTTTTTAAAGATTGCGTCAATTTTCTACCATTGGTCATCGGTATCTTACAAAAATAAAAAATAAATAAATTACAGTGTTACTGTAATTTATCACTTTTTTTTCTCCTTGGTGGTGGTCACCATGAACCGTTTTGTATAGAAACTAACTGAAGATGCTTCAAAATTCGTTTTTTTTTGGTTCCACAGAAAAAGTAGCAGAAAATTTGGAACGACGTGTGAGATAAACGACATATTTCACATTTTGGGTTGAACTATTGCTTTAACAGTGCAAGAAACCATGTTCCAAGAAATTTTAAACTGATTTTAAAGTCGTCATGAAATCAAAATTGACTATTCTTATTTTTTGATGGAATACTGTAATGTTTATTATAAATAATTTATCCGTGCACTTCATTATTTTTTTAAAAATTCATGTGCCCTCATAATCTTTAATCAAAAACGTTAACCTCCCCTCCCCCTCAAAACGACTCCTCTACTCTTCCGGTCACGAGTGATGGCGCAAGGGCGGAGCTAGTGACGTAAGGGGTAAACGCTGGGATAAATGACGGGGAAAAGCTGAAGCTGATGCTTCACTTTACAGCACTGACACCAGTCATGAGGGAGTACGTTACCCCTAAACACTGAAAAGATATTAGGATATTACGACAACATTACTCTTAGGACATCGCAAACTAATTTGTTTCATATGACTTAACCTGATGGAGGACGCGCTCAGTAATTCAGGCAGTCTCTCTCTCTCTCGTGCGCTGTTTAGACGTGTTGTGCTGTTGATCGTGGTCATCATCCCCAGTAAATAAAACATTTATTCATGCTTTGGTGTCGGCGGTGAATCCAGTGGCGAGAAATCCCCCACCACTATCTGCAAACTGGCATTTCAGATCTGCCTTCATTTTGTTAGTAACGCCCCAACTTCCAACGATCCAATCAATTCCCGAAGGACGAAATCAAGTCCCACCCTCTCATTTCAGATGCTGTTTCACTCGGATATACGTCACAGTAGAGAAAAAAAGACAATCGCAACTTCCGTTTCATGCCGACTTTAAATGATAAAATGCCTCACTGATTGTTTGACACATTCGATTTAAATAAATTCTGCACTGAAAATTGTCCCATATCATACAAGTCGCATTTTAAAGCACTTTTTAGTCCGTCTGAATTTAGTAACGCAGATAAAAAAAACGCCATACAAGCCAAAATACATCACATTTTATACAGCAGATGTTTCGAAAAAGCTTGAACATGTTTTGTGCCTTCATAGTCTGTAATGCGATACTGCTTTCCCATGCCGTGTTTTTCTGATTGTTTTCCTGGGATTAAAGGTGTGTGTCTTCCTCTTGGTTGTCTTCCTCGTCTTTCCCGGGCTTATTAACAAGCACCTGCCAACCGCTTCCCCCGTCCCCGCCCACCGTCGCCCCATTGGCGCTGTGTTTCTTCTCCTGCATTTCTGATTGGCTGTCGCTTGTTACGTCCAGTGTGGGGTTGTCATGGCAACCGTTCTCCACAAAGTTCAGTTCTTCGCCTCTCGACTTCGAACGCGCAGTAAAGAAGAAGAGACAAAACCAAAGACAAACAGTAAATCGATTCGAACCCGAAATGTCATTCAGAGAACGTTGAGGTTAGTAATTAGAATTCGAGTTGCATATTAATCGTGCCCGAGTTCTGTTGACAGCATAATTTGTCAATACCGCAGAACATTTGGGCTCGTACCTCAGTTTTTTTTAAGCAAACACCATATCAAAGACCTACCATGTTTTTGAGTTTGGGTAAACGACGCTGCCAGCAGATATAGATGATTCCAGAAGCAATAATGAGCACACAAACCGATCCGATGATCACTAGAACCACAAACAGCTTCCCGTAGTCGCTACGCGTCTGACTGGGCCTCGAGTGGCACGTGTTCACGGTCGAATAATTCTGAATTCCAATCTGAAAATGAATAAATAATAAAAATAGTAATACAATTACAATAAATGCTAATGCTAATAATAATTAATTAATTAAAATATATAATAAAACAAAAACAAACAATAAATATCTATTATAAATTATTATCCGTGTTACATAAATGTATTTATTTATTATTATTTGCTGCATTACAGTCTCACCTCATATAGACCTCTTCTGATTTCCCCTAACATTGACAGGACGTCTTTTGGAGGGATAATTTCTTCAACGAAAAGACAACATGAAAAGAAAATTAGACTAAAATACTATAGAAAGTTTTTTTTTCTCCAAAGAGTGTTAATTTAACAAAGAATTGTTGAATCAAAAAATAAAAATAAAGTACACGTTAGTAAAGAAAATGTAGCCTATTTTAGGACCATTAGGATTTTTTTGCATTGTGACATTTACATTTACATTACATTTACATTTAGTCATTTAGCAGACACTTTTATCCAAAGCGACTTACAAATGAGGATATTAGAAGCAATCAAAACCAACAAAAGAGCAACAACATGCAAGTGCTATTACAAGTCTCGGTTAGCCTAACGCAGTACACGTAGAAAGTTTTTTTTAAAGAAAACGAGTAGATAGAATATAGAAAAGAGAAAACTAGTGTTTTTTTTGGTAAACAAAAAAAAAAAAAACGTAAAAAAGAAGACGACAAATAAGCACATTTACCCTTAAACTCTCAGTAATGCTATCCACAAAATTATTCTATCTGAACACATTTTTAAAAATAAATGAGCATAAATCACATTCAGTGCAACAAATACTACCATATCATATGAATACTTTAATGATTCCTAGTAACACTTTATTTTACAGTGTCTTTGTTACACGTTACATGAACTTACTATAGTAATAAAAATAAATTATGCATAAATACATGCAATAGCACAAAACCAAACCCTAATCAGTAACACTTTATTTTATACATGTTACACTATTATAATAACAATAAACTGCATAATTACATGCAAGTAACCCTAATCCTAACCATACAGTAAGTACATGTAGTTAATTAATATTACTCAGTACTTAAATGTATAATTACACTGTAACAACGACACCTTAAAATAATGTGTAACTCCCTAACCATATCCAATCTTAACCATATAGTAAGTACATGTTGTTAATTAACATTACGGAGTACTTAAATAAATGACACTGTAACAAGGACACAGTAAAATAAGTGTAACCTAATTTCTTTATTTCGGTAATAAGAATTGGGGGCACAATGGCCTTCACTGTCATGAAAATGATGATAAATACGTCAGAATGGAAAACATCTTAAACAGGTACCAAAACAGTCCTCATTTTCTTAATGCAAAATATAATTACTCATTTTACTCTTTTGATTTTGCGAACACGACCTCAAACAAGTCTTTGACAGGCTTTGCCAGAGTAGATACAACATCTCACTAATGCACCGCACAGAGATGTGAGAGATAATACATGCTATTTTTATCCTTTTATATAGAGCATGAAATGAAAAGCCAACAAATTACTAACACCTCTCATTTAAACAATAAGCCTCACATTACATGTGACCACAGAGGCCCTGAGTGTGTGTGTGTGTGTTACCCTGCTCGCTGGCTAAGGCCATCAGGAGCTGGTGGTCCTGCTGTGTGGGTTTGCTGAGGAAAATGAGCCAGGAGCCTTGTGGGATGTTCATCTTTCTGGGAGAAAGTGTTTTCCAGCATCTCCAGGAGTCTGTCGCCGCTCTCCATGCGAAACTCATCCTGTGAGACACACACAAGACACAAACATAACAGTCCACTAAAATGTCCATCTGCACACAATGAGTTCTGAAGCATTTGGTGTGTGTATATCCTGCTGTGTGTGTGTTAATTATAATCAGTTATTTATTATGGAACAAATCCTATGGACAGATGTGTGTATGTGGAGAAGGAAAGGAACTGCTCATGATCCTAAGCATTCATCAAAATTAAATATATCATGAAAAAACATGAAATTCTGCAGTCAGTAAATAAATACAATACAGTGGACTGTTAGAGAATAAACCTTATGTGGAATTTGTCAGAAAATACACATTGAAATGTAATACAGAGGACAAATTTAAATATATGAAATATAACAAGTGATAAAACATCTAATGTTGCTAACAATAAATAAATACAATAAAATGGGACTGTATAGTCAATAACATGCAAACAAAATGTATGTAAAAAACATGTAATTAATATGAAATATACATATAGTTCAATGTAATACAGTGGACAAAAAGAAAAAAAAGGTGTAATCTATAAATAAAGTGAATGTAAAATGTGAACATGAATATATACACCACAGCAAGACAAAATTAAAAAAAAAATTAAAATGTGATATATATGTAATTATAAGTTTAAGCTTTAATGCACCACGCAATGTTGCAAACAATAAATAAATACCAAGGGCGTAGGTTTGCTTTCGACATTGGTGGGGACATACATGGTGACTACATTCCGCACATGTATTAAATGCGCGTCCTTGAGAGCACGCAGTTTTCTAACGTATTTACTTTAACTTGTTAGGTAATATCAATGATATGACATTTCAGATGCGTCTGAAATGACAAAAACATATACATATATTTAATTATTGGATCAAAATATTGCTAGGGACAGTTTGGTAGTGGCTGGATATTGGTAGGGACACGTCCCCTAGCCCCCCCCCTAATTCTACGCCCCTGAATAAATACAATAAAGTGTTCACAAAATTGTACTTAATGAAATACAGCTCAATGCAATATAGTGGACCAAAAATATTAAAAACATCATAAAATTGTATAATCAATACAGTACAAAATATAGTAAAATGTGACCATAAATAAGACCTAAGTTGCATTTATGTTAAAAAACACATTAAATTTGTCGAAAAATACACCTTGTAATGTAATATATTACAAAACAAAATCAAATAAATATAATATGTTTAAGCGTCATGAATAAATAAATACAATAAAATGGGAGTATAAATGAACTAAATTTATGTAAAAAAAAATTATACATGTAAATTTTAGTATAGTGGGCAGTATTAAGTACAAGATAAGATACAATAATAAATATAATGTAGAATTAACAAAAAAACAGAATAAAATATGAGCATACCATACATGAGATGTAAATTGTATTTATATAAAATATAATTAACATGGAATTTGTCAGAAAATACACCTTGAAATGTAATACAGCAAACAAAATCAAGTAAATAAAAATACACGATGATGATATAATAAAACACCTATTAATGATCGAAAGGAAAATTAAAATATTCTTTGAAACGAAATATGGGGCCAAATCAACGCTCTCCAGAGACAGAGAACCAGTGACCCACCTAAAAAAAACAGGTCTGCGATGTCTGTTACTGAGACTTCATGTGTAAGATGTTTCTCCACCTTACGTTTGGGCTCAGTAACAGACATCCTCTGACCAGAAACAGACAGGCTACAGAAATCAGGCTCAGTTTTCCAGGTCATTCACAGCGAGCGCGGAGTCATTCAGACGGAGACTCCGAGCTCTCGTGTAGTGGGCTGGATTGGTTTCTGATCAATGGCTCTGCAGTGCTGCTCGGGCTCAAAGCAGGGCTCCATCGCAGGAGATTCAGCAGTTTAGCGCACAGCTGTCAGAGCGCCGGCGGGGGGAAAGTTCTCCACGATCATGCTGCAATTACGTGGCACTGGAGTGTTACCGTGGCAACAGACAACCGGCTTCTTTTATGCCAGCGAGAATGTGTATGTGCAATGAAACATCACAGGGTAGCTTTAGACAGCAGTGGGATTCAACAGAGAACCGAAGCTGAAGGCTCAGATGTTTCTCCTATGTCTCTCCTCTAGAGTTTCAGAAGAGATCTTAATAATGTCTCAAACTGTAGACAATGCTATTATCGTTGAATAAAACTAAAAATGCTAAAAAACATAAGATATAATGGCCACAAATTAAGGATTACTTCCCACGACTGATTAATTATGACTGAAACCATTAATTATGTCTGAATTCATTCCCACTACTGATTAATTTATTAGATTCCTAATTTTGGTACATTGTGGCCACATTGTACTAATTCATTCCCTGATTTTAACTAACTTAATTAAAATAAGGGAACGAATAATTACAACGTGGCCACGATTTACTGAAATGAGAGAACAAATAGATAAAACGTGGCCATGAATTAATAAGTCGTGGGTACAAATAGTTAATTCATTGCCACAAATGTATTTTTTCCTACGCATGGGAGTACAGATATATTTCAGTTAGTTGCAAATGCAAACTCATTTTTTTTTAGTTTAGTATGTTTTGTTTAGTATGTTAGTAAAACTGAAATAGAAACTAAATAGACAAAAAATACATAATATGCAACATAATTGCTACAAATTTAACTAAAATTGAAAATATAAAACCAACTCAAAATAATAATAAACTATAAGAGATCTCAAAATGAAATCAAACATTTCTCATCAAATTCTCAAACAAAATTCTACTTATGATCTTTAGATCACTTTGCTCTTTAATGCCAATTAATAAACCAAAATGAATGGGTACTGGCACGGTCAAGATCCAAAAATGACAGAAAACCACCATAAAACCACAGTACAAGTAGCCAATATGACTTTTGCACTATATTTTATGTCTACTGAGGCCATCCGATTGCTTTATGTGAAGAACAGACCCAAATTTAACATACATTCAGATATGGTGCACCAAAACAGGTTGGGCTTTAAATATCATTGTTTTGTACTGTAAGTCACATGGACCACTTTTGTGGTACCTTATTGTCAATTTAGTAGCCCTGATCACTGACTTTGTTTTGGGAGAAATTCAACATTAAATCACTTTTGCTATTTTTATCAGTGTTTGGACTCTCATTCTGACGGCACCCAGTCACTGCAGAGGAGCCATTGGTGAACAAGAGACGTATTGATACATTTCTCCAAATCTGATGAAGAAACAAACTCATCTTCATCTTGGATGGCCTGATGGTGGCATTTTAAATCTTTTTTTTATGTGAACTATTCCTTTAACTAAAATATATTTGACAGGTCTAGTAGGACAAGAGTAACCTTTAAAACACAACATTCCCTTCTGCATTTTGCAGTGCCGCTAACGAGTTCATAAGATTAAGAATCCCATTTTCTTTTTTCTTCTCTATAAAGGCCAGAGGATTGTTCAGGCTGCTAATAAAACAAATGTGCTCAGAGCTCACAGCGTGTGTCATTGTTTGTGCTGAGCATCGTTAGTTGTGCAGTCAGCATGTTTCTGAGACCGAGATCTTCCTGCAACGTTCAGCATTTCTGCTGCAGTATGTGAAACGGGCTCTGAGCGGAACATACACCTTAATTAAGAGTAATTCATTCAAATCGTGATGGAAAAACTGATTTTTATGAAGAAAATGCAAGTGGTTTGCTCAAGAAAGAACAATGTGTGGCTGGGTTAAGGTTAGCTAGAGAGTTCTGGTTTGGGTTTTGTGAAAGCAGCACTTACGCAGTCGAAGTTGTCCGTCATGTTGAGTATAACGTAACCCTTTCCTGCAAGGTTGCTCCAGTCGACGCAAATCACCTGCACAGAATGAGAAACAAAGAGAGTGTTTAAGAGTCACTGGATTGCAGTGAATTGTTGTGGTTTAACCGAAACGCTCGCTGACAACCTGCCGTGCTGCCTGGAGAACAAATCTATAAACACATTACTCTGTCAACACAGTCAGATAAATCAATCGTGAAATCATTTCCACGAAGACACGACATATTTCATCCAAACAAACAATTGAGAATTGTATAACAAGAACCACCTGTAGGATTCAGACTTGTTTTGTCAATATTTTTGAAAGTTGAAATGATAAAAAGTACATAATATTACTTCTTACCAGTGTATTGTTAGCTAAAATTAAAACTATTAAGGATTATTTTCGAACTGCAATTCGAAATTTGACATCATATATAGAAATTAGATGATAAACTGAAAATTAAAAACTTAAGAAAATGAAAATTTGAAATGTTGTCTTGGCACTTACTGAAATAAATATGTTGTAAATATGTAAGTTGAACTACCAAAGGTTCTTGTTTTTTTACTACAAATGAAACTGAAATAAGAATAAATTAAAGCTTAATAGAAATATTTAAAAAAGGTCCGCTCAATACAATGCAAAAAAAAAAATACTAAAACTTGAGCTAAAATAAAAAGCTAATCCAAATTCTTACAAGACATTTCTTCTTGTTATTATGTTATTATTATTATTATTATTAATATTAAGGTAGTATCATATCATGATATACTTTACTATTTGTCATATATTTATAATTAGACATAATAATAATGATAATAAATGTATAATAATTTGAATATATATATATATATATATATATATATATATAACAGGGATGTGCAAGAGGAATGCAAACAGGTTCGGGTATGTACACATAGCAGCAATGTGGATGATGGAGAATAATGGGTGTTTTTTACAGTTTATTAAATTGAGTCCTGTAGATGTTATGAGACTGAGTTTAGGAGCCTACATACATGAGGGTAGAAGCTCCTCCTCAGTCTCTCAGTTTTTGCATCACGCTCCTGAAGCGCTTTCCGGATGGCATCAGAGTGAAAAGACGGTTACCGGGGTGATTTGAGTCCTTGATTATTTTTACAGCTCTGCTTTTGCAGCGTTTGAGGTAGATGTAAGCTTGAACTACCAAATTTACTACAAATGAAACTGAAATAAGAATAAATTAAAGCTTAATAGAAATATTTAAAAAAGACAATAAATTTTTTTACTAAAACTTGAGCTAAAATAAAAAGCTTCCAACATCTTGACATTTCTTCTTGTTATTATGTTATTATTATTATTAATATTAATAGTATCATATCATGATATACTTTACTATTTGTATTATTTATAATTAGAATAATAATGAACCCATGATAATAAATGTATAATAATGCTAGCGCCAATATATATATATATATATATATATATTAATTCTTTATTTTTCATTATTTAAATATATATTCTTTAAAGATAATTTTATATATTCACATTACATATAAATATATTAATAAAAATAATAATTCTATATAATTCAGTGGTACATAGCAGAGAGAATCTACAGCTGAATTCTGAAGGTCTTAAACTTTTTTTCTGCTTCACTGTTTAAACATTTTATACAAGAAGAAATATATATTATTATATATTACTATAGAGCTC
The DNA here is from genome assembly GCA_027422415.1 of Schizothorax lantsangensis. Taxonomy (NCBI): domain Eukaryota; kingdom Metazoa; phylum Chordata; class Actinopteri; order Cypriniformes; family Cyprinidae; genus Schizothorax; species Schizothorax lantsangensis. The sequence continues at coordinate 9,647,667 of CM049843.1, forward strand.
AGTTCATTAGTTATTTTCTGCCACTGAGTACCTGCTCGGCCTCCTGGGACAGCTCTGAGTCGTGCAGCTCTGTTTCGGCGAGATATTCGGTGCCGCCGTGACGAAGCTCCACTCCCTCCTCATCCTCAGTTGTGGTGAGTGGTGCCCCCTGCCAGGCGGTTTCGGTGAACACCACGGGCGGCAGCTCTGAAGCAGGGGAGAACGAGGGTCCGGTTGTGAGTGGTGTGAGGTACCGCCATTCGTCCTCTTCCTCCTCATCTGTTTCGGTGGGAAAAACCACTACCTCTTCCTCGTCCTCATCTTCCTCAGAATCATCCTGGTGCAGATCGTCGGGCTGCAGGGGCTCCCGGCTCGGCAGGGGCCCGATTTCAGGAGCCGTGGGCGCTTGTGTTACAGCATGGCCCCTCTCGTCATCAAACGGGTTGTCGGACGTCAGGCGCCTGTCAGGTCCAGCTGTGGCCTCTGGCTGGTTCTGACGGGCGAGTCCGAGGACGGGGGGCGTGGCTGTGGAGTAGGCGTGGTCTTCAGCACCTGCGATTGACGGCCCGGGGGAGGGGTGGAGAGGGAAGCCACTCGATTCTGAATCACTCTCCCACTGCTCCGGGTCGATGGACTCAGTCGTAGGGATGAACAATGAGGAAGAGAAATTCGTCTCAGTGGGCTTTTGGCTCAGAGAAAGTGGCAAAGATGGTGGTTCTGGGGATGAAGGACTGTAATCTATGAGGAAATAAAGCAAGAAAAGTTGTAAACATTTCAAAGACATAAGTCAAAGTACACATACTCTACTATTCTAAACTATACTGTGCTAAACTGTACTAAACTATTCTACATTATGCTTATGCTAAGCTATAATGGTATAATTTGTATTTGTAGTTGTTTTTTTAAGTTTGGTAGTATTGAGCTTTAGAGACCAACCGATATTGCCTTCATATGACTGATACAATACCGATTATTTTAAAGGCAAGGCAAGTTTATTTATATAGCACATTTCATACACAGTGGTAATTCAAAGTGCTTTACATAAAAGAAAATGAAATAGTCATTAAAAATAATAATCACAGCAATAAAAACAGGGAATTAAAAATAATAATAAAAACAAGGAATTTTAAAATGATATAGAAATTGATTTAAAATGAATTTAAAACAGTTAAGAATAGAAAATGATTATACATAAAATACAGTGCAGTCAGTTCGGACGTAGCACAGTGCTCATTCAACAAATGCACAGCTAAACAGATGAGTTTTGAGTCTGGATTTAAATGTGGCTAATGTTTTAGCACATCTGATCTCTTCTGGAAGCTGGACGGCATAATAGCTAAAAGCGGACTCCCCTTGTTTTGTGTGAACCCTTGGTATTTCTTATTTATAAAGTTTTAAGTGTGGGAGAACCAATAATTATTTCTTTACTTATGCTGTTAGACTATATCAGGGTTATTATCGTTAACTAATACTAAAACCATAAAAACCTTTTTGTCCATTGAAAAAAAAAATACAAAAATAAACTTTTTTACAGTTAGTAAGATTTCTGATTTAACTAAAAACAACATCTAAATTAAATAAATCTAAAACTGAAATAAAATGAATAAAAATCTAGAGATTTAAAGACTAATTAAACAAATACTAAAAAAACAAAACCACTAAATTACTAAAACATTTGCCAAGTTACAATGTAAAATATAAAAATAAAACTGTTTCAAAATATTAATAAAAACTAGAAGAGTGCGTTAATGATACAAAAATAACACTGTACTACAACAATAAAAACATTATATGCTTACATAATATTTAATAACACTATATATTATAATTATAATTAAATATTGAAATATTTAAATGTTTTGTATTTAAATACTAGTAAATATATTTTTATTGTTTTTATTTATGCAATTATATTGATGCTAAGTTGTGATATAAATGTTCGGAAACTTATTTTCAGATTTCTTTTGGGCTACATCTAAATATAGCTGAATATTTTATTTAGAGAAACACTTAATATTAAACAACCAATAACCAAAGTTTAAGAGTGTGAATATCGGTAGTCCATCTCAAGTGGGATACAGTAAAGTCAAAGATGCCAAAGTCTTGTATAATACAGCATATTGAAAGCATGTTATAGTGTTTGCATAGCCTAGTAAACATTTAGTTTGTTGAGTGTAACAGGATAGTTTATTATAGTATGGTATAGAGCAAACACTTATTAAGAAAATGTTGTTTTCACAGTATAGTGTAGTAGGATATGGTGTAGTAAGATCTGATGGGAGCACACTGTCTTATTCATCTTTCGTTTCTTGAGTACAGCAGATTCGAGCAGCTGCACTGCAGCACTGCACCTGCGTCTGGCACAACACACACATCAGGGACCCGAGAGCTCTCGATCGCAGCCTGATTATTCATGAGACGCACACACTGCCACACTGAGACGTGCTGTAATGAGGAGAGCTATTGTCTAGTGTCAGCAGGAGAGAGCCGATATATCTATACTTTATCAAGAAAATGATCATAACTGGATGTAATAAAAATACAGCATACCAGGGACTGTGCGGCAAGCTTTGGCACACTCCTCCAGCGACAGGAAGTTATTGCGATTTTCTCTGCAGCCCCCAAATATGAAGTTTTCACACTTCTTAGTGACGGGGTTAAAGTGCCAGCGAGGGAGCGCCCCACGACAAGGTCCCACTTTCTTGGGCATCAGACAGCGCTCTGGGAGCACAAAAACAAACAGATACATGTACTGAAAACTTCTGAAAGCATCTATTAGAGAATAATAACACAACTGCAAATTTGACAGCCAGTGTTTCTCAACATCGCCTAAGATCCAGTGGAATCATTCCTCCCTCTGTTCAGTTACTGAACTGCTATTGGCTTGGGATGAAAAGCATCAGGTAACTGGAGGTCTTCACACTAATTAAAGACAGGTGGATGTGTGAAAGGGACAAGAGGACTGAAAACTCCTGTGAGAGTAGACAGAAGAGCAAACCTCAGGATAGATAGATAGATCCTTAGACAAATCTAGACAGATGCTTAGACAACAATAGATAGAACGATAGATAGAAAGATAGATAGATAGATAGATAGAGCAGAACAGATAGATAGATAGATAGATAGAGCAGAAACAGACAGATAGATAGATAGAAGATAGATAGAAAAGACAGAACGATAGATAGATAGACAGACAGACAGAACGATAGATAGAAGATAGAGCAGACAGACAGAACGATAGAATAGATAGATAGAACAACAGACAGACAGAATGATAGATAGAACGATAGACAGAATAGATAGATAGACAGACAGAACGATAGATAGATAGATAGATAGATAGATAGATAGAGCAGAAAGTCAGAACGATAGATAGAATGACAGATATAGATAGATAGAAAAACAGACTGAACAATAGATAGATAGACAGAACAATAGATAGATAGATAGAGCAGAATGATAGATAGATAGAATGATAGACAGAACGATAGATAGATAGACAGACAGAACGATAGAATAGATAGATAGAACAACAGACAGACAGAATGATAGATGACAGAACGATAGACAGATGATAGATAGACAGACAGACAGAATGATAGATAGATAGATAGAGCAGAAAGACAGAACGATAGATAGAATGACAGATATATAGATAGATAGATAGAAAAGACAGACGATAGATAGATAGATAGATAGATAGATAGATAGATAGATAGAACAGAAAGACAAAGACAGAAAGACAGAACGATAGATAGATAGATAGATAGATAGATAGATAGTCCAAACAAACATCTAGATAGACAGAATAACAGATAGACAGAATAATAGATAGATAGAGCAGAACGATAGATAGACAGATAGATAGAGCAGAACGACAGATAGATAGATAGGCAGGCAGGCAGGCAGGCAGGCAGGCAGGCAGACAGACAGGCAGAGAGACAGGCAGACAGACAGATAGATAGATAGAGCAGAAAGACAGAACGATAGATAGAATGACAGATAGATAGATAGATAGAAAAACAGACAGAACGATAGAACGATAGATAGATAGATAGATGATAGATGATAGAATAGATAGATAGATAGATAGATAGATAGATAGATAGACAGACAGAACGATAGATAGATAGACAGACAGACAGACAGAATGATAGATAGAACGATAGACAGACAGACAGAACGATAGAATAGATCGATAGAACAACAGACAGACAGAATGACAGATAGAACGATAGACAGAACAATAGATAGACAGACAGACAGACAGACAGACAGACAGACAGACAGATAGATAGATAGATAGATAGAGCAGAAAGACAGAGATAGATAGAATGACAGAACGATAGATAGAACGATAGATAGATAGATAGATAGATAGACAGATAGATAGATAGATAGATAGATAGATAGGCAGACAGACAGACAGACAGACAGAAAGATAGTCCAAACAAACATCTAGATAGACAGAACAACAGATCGACAGAATAATAGATAGAAAGACAGACAGATAGACTGAGCAAAATAAAAGTCTCGGTCTATTTCCTAAACAGATAAACACTCATTTTCCTGGTGAGGAGGTTCAGGCACAGAGCCAGGTGAGAACACCACACCTGGGAGTGTCTTCACACACACACACACACACACAAGCTCTCAGTCATAGTTGTGTCCACCTGTCTCTCCATATGGCTGATCAGTCAAGCCTGTCTGCGGTGTGACTCGGCGTGTGTGTTACTCATTCAGCAGCGGTTGAGTGTGACAGGCTCTTGTGTTCACGATCAGATTTACTGCTGTGGCTGCAAATTCACTCATCTTCCATATGTGCGCTTGTGTAAAGCAATTAACCAAACATTTTCAAGTTTGTCTCAAGTTCTAAAGCAGATAGTTGTGTTGTTGTCTTCAGGTCCATGCAGTGCACACACAGAGTCTAACTATTAACCAAAATTGTTTCAAAGGAAAACGTGAGTGTGAGTGAGTTACGTGCCAAGGTTTGATACTCAGGATTATGGGTTTGTTCAAATCACCAATATGAGAAATTATAACATTGATGTCTCACTTAGTGTACAGCGTGAGTGTGCCAGCTGAATCAAGCTGATATCCACCAGAGAAAATAAAAAAATTCACACTCCTCACGGCAGAAAATCATTGGACAGCTCCATCCTTCTCTCTGCCTCATACGCACACACCGGAAACAGGCCACTGCAGTTAGCGAGCTAGCAGGTGAACTAAAAATAATACTGTTTTCGGGCACATTCATTTCCAAGCGTTGTGTAGAAAGTGGGTATATTTTCTCTACTCACTGCTGTGAAACATGTCCAAGACCGCAAGGTGGACTGAAGAGAAACATCAATGGAATTGTTAAAGCTGACAAAACTCTAATCAACAAAAAAAAAGGTAACATCAGGAGGGGACTGCAGGTGTCGAGGAAATGACACACGATAATGAGTCCTAAAAGCTGTTGTTCACACCACTTTACACCTCTAACAGCCTCTTAGGCAATCAAGTCATTTTTGCGAGTTAAATAACTGTGTCTAGAGGCTGAGTCATACAGAGGTACTGACCTAATAGGAATCTGTCGTCATTCAGTGCCTTTGTTGCAAAATTTGCAGGTGCAGCATATACTTTTGCAGCCATTTTCGAAAATAAATACACAACCAAATTTCAATAGGAAATGAATCGAGTCAAAAAATTGTCAGAGCAAATATATTTACACATCTAGTGGGTAAATGTCAAACATTTGACCCACTTTCGAACATACTATTGCAACCAAATTACACTCGTAATTAAGTCAAATCATTGTCAGAGCGAATACTGTTTTAACACCACTAGCTTACAAATGACAAGTACTTGACCTATTTTCAGTCGCAAATATGAAACCAAATTTCATTCATAATTTAAGTAGGTCATACAGTTGTCAGAGCAAATATATTAACACTCCTAGTTGACAAAAAAGACAAGTACTTGACCCATTTTTGATCGTAAATATGCAACTAAATTTCGTTCATAATTGAATCAAGTCAGATCACTGTCAGAGCAACTATATTTACATTTCTAATATACAAATGACAAGCAATTTTGGTTGCGACAAACAAAATTTGGTTGCAAAATTTTATATCATTTTCAAATATAATATTCAAATGCAAACAAATTTAGTTCATAATTAAATCATCTAATCACTGTCAGATCAACTATAGGTACAGTTCTAGTAGACAAACGACAATCACTTGACTTTTGATTGTAAATGTGCAACCAAATTTTGTTCATAATTGAATCAAGTCAAAACTTTGTCAGAGCGAATATATTTACATTTCTGATTGACAAATGGACAAGCACTTGATGCATTTTCCAATGTGATATTGCAACTAAATTGCATTCATAATTGAATCAAGTAAAATTTTTGTCAGAGTGAATATATTAACACCGCCAGCTGACAAATGACAAGTACCTGACCCATTTTTTTTACGTAAATATGCAAACAATGTTTTTTGGAATTGAGTTAATTAATACCAGTGTCAGAGCGAATATTTCCACCCCTGATTGACAAATGAGATTCATGACATCAGATGAAAAAGGAAAGTAATTTTCTTTATGCCTTTGAAAGTTTACACAGTCAAACTTGATGACTTTGTTGTAACATGCTTGAATCGTGTTTAGAATTACTGCTTCTACTCACCATTCATCGCACTTATGTCAATGCTGGTGTCTTTGGTCTCGATATGAGTGTTCTTGCCATCCTCGCTGTCTTCACTAAAGAACCCAGAGCTCTCCTGAGAACTCTCCATGAAGCCAGGCTTGCGACCCCTTGAGACCTCATCGTGTTCCTCAAAGCCTACGGGAACATCCAGAACTGGCCCGTGGGAGTGGAGAGGGCTGGGTAAGAGCGCTGGACCAGCACTCAGAACCTCAGCACACACCAGAACCAGGAGAACTGAACCTAAATGAAAGAAAAAGAGATATAATACAATAAGCTCACTTTTTGAACTTGGTCTCTTTGAATACACAAATCAAAATCAGCAACAAAGAACCAAACCAACTCCTTCACCGCAAATTAATCTTTCTTAATACCTTCAACAGTGACAGATGGTTTCAAGGATGCATGCATCCATCAAACACTGACTGGAGACATCTTGAGTCCCGGCCCTTATGGGCTTCAACCACAGCTGGCTCTGTATCATGGCGGCTTAGCGTTGTCTCTCAAACCACCCTTCTTATCTTTCCTCCCCCTACCAGGTCACCACAGGATTAGGGTTGGTTTAAACACTGGACAGCCGAAAAAGGCGACAACTGGGCTGAAATCTGCAACTACTCTTCTGTTGGAGCCAAGTTGGAGTTTAAAAGCCAATTACACAGTTCTCTAATTCTGACACGGCTTTAGTTTTTATTCATGGATCTGTTTAATGAAATATATTCTCTAGCGAGGCTCGGTTTAATTAAGGACACCAGCAGGCTGACGTCTCGGCGACTCTGGTATTATATTTAGCAAGTGTGTGATTGTGTGGTAATTAACAGGGCACTTCCTGCTCCAATTTATGAATCGATCAACTTCGCCTTCTGGAAATGTTCCAGTGGTTTTAGAGACCCGGGACGGCCAGTGAACTCAAGCCATGCAATGCTGTGGAAACTTCCAAAATGGGACACTGCTGGAGAGTATAATCCCAAATAACCAAATGACATTTACTGAGTAAATTTGAGAGAATTAAGAATTAAAAGACCACTTTGTTTTTCGAAAAACATTCTACATTATCATTAATGCTACGTTCTATTCAAGTTGGATTTCAGAAGTGTGACTAGCCAGCGATCAACTTGGAAAAGCGCAACAAAATGTCAATTGAACATCAATACTTGTACACCTGCAGAATAAAAGCTAGCATACAATTCTCCAAAATTTGGACATTATACAACTTATTTGTTGCCATGGCACTTCCGTATTTGCGTTCAAATATGGTGGGAAAACTTGTTGTACAGGCTTGATGTCGATGATGCTGAATGCCTTTGGTTCTTGGATCCAAATAGATAGTCCAAAATAAGATTTTAGAGCCAAGATTATAAGTGAATAATTACTTTGTGTCTGATCTTAACGCAAAACTATCTGAAGGCTTCAAAAGACTTGGAATACAATGCACGAGCCATATGGACTTTCATCGTGCCTTTATTGACATTTTTGGAGCTTGACAATCACTATATGGTCACTGGTCAACAATGGTCATACTAGTTTAGAATAAAAATAAGTAATAATTACAGAATTTAAATTTGGGGTTTTTCCATCTTTAGATTCTTCCTAAACATCTACTAACCAATATAGCATCCCAAAAGTGAAATACCAAACACAGTGTCACCTCTATCTCTGTGATGTATGTCCTTAGAAAGCGTCAACGTCCCACCCCAGTACATCACATTAATTATGGTTGACTCAATCTTATTTTGCCTCTGTGGTCTCCGGTTTCTGCAAGGCTACTTCTGACCTCGCTTGAACAGCGAATAAAGAATTTGCTGATGCTTAAACCCATACACGTCTATCTCTGAGGAACGCTCCTTGGCCTTCTGCCCCAGAGATGCTCTCAAAGTTTGGACACACAGTTAGATGGTACATTAATCATAAAAGCTAATATCTCGTTTACAGAGGCTCTGCGGCATCAAACCCTGTTTCGGGATCTTTGCACTTGGGGAGTTGGATGAATCAAATGAAACTCAAGAAGATGAAACATTTGTGCATAAACTTGAAGGACAAAAGAAGAACTTTAATAACAGCAGAGAGGCACTACTAAAAATATATATCTTGCTAAAAAGACATATCTTGCTAAAATGTTTGAAAGAAAAGCTTCAAAAATATATATATAATAATATATATATATATATATATATATATATATATATATTTCTCTGAATTAATAAAAATCTACTTATTTATGCTTATAATTTAATATTTAGTGTGTTTCCTGAGACAAATATAATACCCCAAAGATGTTTCTAACTTCAGGATGATAATATAGAATTTTTGGACATTTAAGATCTTATTTCAGGAAGATTTGATGTACAGTATACAGGTCAAATAAATAAATAAAATGGTCAATAACCTGTCTACATCATGTCACTCCAAATAAATACATAAATTAAGCAAAAAATGTTATGAAAATAATGTCACAATGTTAAAAAAATCTAAATGGTAATGAAATATGAATCAGACATGTTCTTGACATCTTTTACAGTGTGGTATTTATATCATAGCCATCGCAACATGACCAGCGCCCACCTGTTTCTGACTGATTTCAGATGTCTTAATATAGTACGCATTCATCCGTTCAGACCAAGACGCCACTATCCTTTGCCATCTGATACGAACACAGATCCGTCACATAGCAGCTATTGTCCTAAATATATGAGCAGTTCAGCCAGCGCCAGTATCAGACTCTCTGAAAGAGACGAGGTGCCTGAACACAGAATAAAATGATTCATAAATCATCAAACCCACCAAAGCTTGGCCCAATTTAAAGTGTGAGGCACCTGGACTTCAGCAACACTTTGTGAATACATACGGCTGCCAATTATTTCTCTGTCTTAAATCCTCTCCTCTCAAAGATAAAGGCGCATCTCAAACGAGCGGCTCAAGTCAAGACGGGCTCAGTGGCAAGATAAATGCTGATGTCACCTGACCTGAATGGGTTTCTGGGCTGTGCCATCTTACAATGCAGCAGTGCCTGTGGGTGTAGGTGGCATCGAGAGTTAGGAGTCAGATTTATAGTCTACAGACTGGCAGCTGCAGGTCTGCAGTGCCTGATACTGCTAAAGAGGGCATGAGTTGCACCATAGTACTGAATGATGACCATTAAAATTGCTCTCCAAATGGGACATGTCCAATTAATGATGGTATCGACATGGTATAAACATAATACTGTAACTATAACCTAAATTAGATAACAGTACTTTGACAAGGTTTACAATATGGTACGCCAAAGTACTTCAAAGAATACCAAGGTATAAGTTCAAAAACATTGTATTATTATACTACTACCTCAAAAACAAGGAAATACTTTGGTATATACCATGGTATTTACATGGTACGCCAAAGAAATGTAAAAAACACTATGGTATCTACATGGTAATATTGTTATTATAACCTAAATTAAATGACAGTACAGTACTTTGAAGAATACATCAAATGTTTACGATATGGTACGCCAAGGTACTTCAGAAAATACCATGGTATAAGTTCCAAAACATTGTATTATTATAGTAATACCACAAAATATGATACTATTTTGATATAAATATTATAGTATTGGGTGATTATGATATACTATGGTATCTACATGGTAATATTGAAACAGTAACCTAAATTAAAATGGCAGTACAGCACTTTGACCATGACATCAAATGTTTATGATATGGGACGGCAAGATACTTCAAAAATACCATGGTATAGATTCCAAAAACATTGTATTACCAAAGTAATACCACAAAAATAGGGACATACTTTGATATGTATATCATGAAATTGGGTGATTACCATGGCATTTAGATGGTACTGCAAAAAACATCATGGTATCAACGTGATAGCCCTTACAAAATTTTTCCACAGTTTTATTATAGTAAAAGGGTAGTAACCTGTGGATAACCACAGTTTTACAAATACGATGGTTAAACTATGGTTAGTGTAGCACAACCATGGTTAATTTGTGGTTACCATGGTTTAACCATGTTTTTTTTGTTTTTATTTGTAGTAAAACCATGGTTAATTTTTGTAAAGGGACAGCAACTATAAACTAAAAACTAAATGTTAACAGAGTATTTTGACATACTCCATGACATCAATTGTTTACTATGCAGTAATCCAGTGTACTTCAAAGAATATCATAGTATAAGTAAAAAAAACATTGTATTACCGTAGCAATACCACAAAAACAGCGTCATATACTCTGATATTTAATTAGGGTAATTACTCCAAGGCACTGCTAAAAATGTGGTAGCATGTCCAAAAATACCACAGTACTACATATATAATGCTATTAAATGACGACAAAATGCATGTACAATGGTATTTATATGGTAGTCTAATATATCTGAAAGAATATCACAATATATGTCCATAACAAGACAGTAATACCATGGTAATATCTTTTATACCATGATATTTAGACAGCACTCCAATGTACTTCAAAAAATACTAAGCTATTAACATACTAGGTTACAAAATACTTAAAGAGGGTGAGCAAATAATCCAATTCATTTGAGTTCAAAGAGAAGTGGGGTGTTGAACAGGGAAATCTGTGCTGCTCATTAGACTAAACAAACCTGACCTGTCATTGTTGTGTCTGGTCATCGGTCTGTCTGGAGCGGCTTTTGACCAGCACAATCTGTCAGCCGTGGCCTCATGGGCATGACAAGCCATCACACACACACACACGGCGTGCCAAACACAATCAGCGTCCACAACAGCTGCAAAATGTTCTTTTCTCAGTTACATGATGAATCATGCTGAAAATCCTGACTGGACCTGAATACATCAGCTCGGTCTCTAGATAGGGAGGAAAAGGGGCGTGTGCCGTGATCTGCTCTACCAGATCAATAACACAAATATCTGAATGATTTCAATGACTGCACTCTTCATGCTGGGGATGATGACAAGTAAAACACATCAACAAATCATTAATGATCATCTCAGAAAATAACAATACCTTTTTCTCCTCACTCATGGCGACAATGAGAAGTGTTAATGATGATGCATATTGCTTTCAGACACAATACCGAACAGTGTAAATCAAACCTTGTGATTACTGTACCCTATTACAAAACTAGTGACATTTATCAGTGATTAAATAATCAATAGGTTAGTTTTCATCACACATTAACATTACAACGGATAAATATATGAAATACATAATTTCACATTTAAAATAGATTAGTTAGTAAAAAATATAATTTGTACAATACTAATAAAATGTATTTAGCATTTTTATAAAAAAAAAAAAATTTTAAATTATAAAAAAACATTTTGTTATACATTTACATAGAGCAATCGTTCATACAACACAAAAAATACTGAACTCACCAAACATCAGGCACTGGAAAGACACGACTGACATCTCTGCAGCTTTAAACGATCGCAGTGAGAAATGAACGCGTCAGTGTTTCAGTTCTGTTCATATGTGCATCATATGTGACTTACTGACCTCAATGTGCGCTACCGACGAGACGCACTAACACGAATTAATCATCGGAATTCAAAACAAAAGGTCAGCTGATGGGCAGACGAAGCGCACGAGTGAGATATACTGTGCAGAACAGCAGGCGTGACTGTGAGGAAAACTAGACGGCAGGTTTGTCTGATGCTCTTCTTGCAGTCAATGGATTTGCAGCGATAGATTGAGGATTTTGGAGGGTTTGATTCCTGGCGCAGTGACTGCAGGCGACTCGCTGCAGCGGCGCAGGGTCCTAAAGACCGCGGACTTCTTTTAGTATGAAACTAGAATGAACGGTCAGCGATGGAATTCTGACATTGACCAATCGGAAAGCTCCGATTATTATCATTAACGCAAGTTTCACGCAGTGCATAACCAAAACAGATTGTAATTAAATGCACTGTAGCTTATTAGAGATGTAAAAAAATATATATTTTTACAATAAAAAAAAAAAGAAAAAATGCTCTCGGTATTTTTTGGAAGCTTGTTTCCACAAAAAAGAAAATAAAGGTAACTGCAACATTAAAGTACTGACACTATATCTCACAATTCTTAGAAAACTCAGTATTCTGAGGAAGTCAGAATTGGGAGATAAAGGCCCCGTTTACACTAGTGCGTTTTCATTTTAAGACGGCGTTTTAGAATGAAAACGATCCCCGTTTACGCTGGCATTTCCGCTGCGTTTCAGAAACGATCTCCTTCTATACTACACAACCAAAAACGCATGTCACGTGACCATTTATGCAGGTACAACCATAGATATCAGTGTTGCCAACTTAGCAATTTTGTTGCTAAATTTAACAACTTTTCAGACTAACCTAGCAACTTTTTATTTTACTAGCTATAAAAAAATAAAAATTAAATTAAATTGTAATCATTCAAAAATGTGCAAGTGTTCAATAATTCAATTAACTTTAAAATAGTTATTTATATTTTAATATTTTATGCATATTTTACAAACAAATCTAAATGAGCAAATATAAAATATTATATTTGATGTGACAATTTTGCGCCGTGATTAGTTGGCAACACTGATAGATATGTATAGGTAGATTCCCTATTATTTAGATGGCGGACGCGTCTGTGTGCTTGGAGTGGTCAAATGGGGATCTATCTACCTGTGCATATCTATAGGTACAACAATGAGCAAGATGTTATTGTTTACACGGTCGTCAAGGATACACAGAGTGTGGGCAGCCACGCCATCGTTTTCAAAAGTCTCCGTTTTGGTCCGTTTACACTGAAACGCAACCCCGGAGTTTTCAAACTAAATCGGGGTCTGCAGCGTTTTCAAAAGTCTCCGTTTTCGACCTTGAAAACACCGGAGTAGTGTAAACGATAGGCGTAACCGTAGCAAAAGTTATGCGTTTTAAAACGAAAACGCACTAGTGTATACGGGGCAATAAACTCAGAAGTCTGAGGGAAAAAAATGTAATTGTCAGATGTGAACTTTGAGGGAGAATCAAAATTGTGATATGTAAATTCAGAATTGAAAGAAAAAAAAAAAAAAAAAAAGGCAAATTTGCAACAACTGAGAATTTTGAGAAAATATTACAATTTTAAGTTTATATCTTGAAATGGCAAATCTAAGGAAAACACTGAATTGTGAAATAGTCGCAATTACCTTTTTTATATATATTTTTTCACAGGCACTAACAAGCTTCGTTAAGTAGATTATACAACTATAATAATTCAAAACAGTCAATTACATACACAGCTTAAGATTTATTGTTCAGAACATAACAGTACAAAAGTTGTTTTTTTACATCACAAATTTCATAAATGCAGTACTTACGCAAAACTGACATTATAGAAAGCTCAAGAACGACATCATTTCACATGCAGCCAATAAGACTGCATAAGCCAAGCGGGCCACTACAACCGTAACGACTACGGTAACAAGTTCATGAAAGGACCAAAAACAATATTCAATCCACGTAACGATTTGTCTGACAACCTCATGACAGAATATTTACAAGTCCAAGAGATTCGAAGCAACTCCTTGTGAACAAATCCAGAACAAATGCCTAGAAATGCTGTACGATGAGCTTTTTCTTGGCGTCGTGGGAGAATTTGTTAGAGCGGAACAGGTCGCTGTCGTAAAATGCAGACAGGTTGTGGATGTTAATCTGTCGGGCCTGAGAACAAAAAATGCAGCATTACAACAAATTCGCAAATGACATGTAACTTCAGTACTTATGGGGACTTCTCGATTTAAACATCTACCTTGTCCACCAGATCTTTTTCAGGAATCTCGATGGTGTCCTGCTGGGCTCCGTAACGGTTGCGCTGATACGCGACCTGCTCGGAAACCAGCTGCTTCAGGACGAAGAGCAACAGCTCATTGTTGTCTCGTCTGAACGCCAGATACCGTGCAAACGTCTGTAAAAAATGCAACAAATGCAAGTTCGGTTACCAACTTCACCAGGATTGGACAGAATCACTAGACTTGCACAGCTACCACAAATGGAAAATTGACGCCAGATCGATATAATCAGTTTGCTCACCTTCCGCATGCTCCTCATCACGCTGAACTTCTGCGTGTCAATGAAGCTTTCTAGCATGACACGGATAGCCATGTTCACGTCGTCCTCCATCACATAATCCCGCAGATGCATGCGGGCGTGTGCCTCAGCCATGCGGATCATGGACTCTATGTGACGCACGGTAATCGGGATACTTCCTGTAGCCTGCGAGACAACATACGATTACTCTTACGTTTCAGCGATAACTACGTTTTCTGTGTGCATTTTACAAAAAATTTCAGAATGGCCTGAAAAATGGTAGAACTTTTTTAAATTGTCTTTGGCTTCAAATGAGACTCTTACCATAGACTCTTTTCGAAGGTCGCTGTAAATTCGGGCAACCTTATCTTGGTCCATCTGATTGAGTTTCGGTCGCACGCGCTCTTTGGCGTACATGATGTACTTCCTGAGCAGCTCCTGAGGGATGGGCGGGACATCAAAGGTGTTTGGCAGCACCACCTCCTCTAGACCGGCCACGCCCCCTTCTTTGTTGCTTGGGTGATGTTTGATGTGGCTGCCCACCACGAAGCGAGCCAGCATTTCATCCTAAACCGAAGAGAATTATCGGTAAAGCAATTGACAAAGCTTGGACAGTCACTGTTTAAGGGTGTTTACATGACAACAATGTACTAAAAATGAAAAGGTTCGCATTTATTAAATTTTTGCATGCAGATGGCAAATTTTGTCAATGATCCCAGTTCACATGGATCCACGAAAACAGCTAAAACCGCAGTATCATGCATGCCAGGCCAGTAGATGGACATCGCACATGCCTATAGACTGAACACGTAATACACAAGCGCATGACCAGTTTCAAAAATGTGCTTTTTTGTTGTTTACACAGAGAAAAGTACAGTATTGTTTTCAAAAACTTGCACTTTGAAACTGGCTTCAAAACTTTTCAGGCCCCCAAAACATCACTTTCATGTAAATGAATGGAGAAAATGCATAAAAAGTTTTACATTTTTCATTGAAAACCGTAAACACCCCTAAGATGTCAACAGACTCACCTGCACAGGATCGATGGTGTCTCTTACAATGCACAGAACGTCAAATCGAGATATGATGGGCTCCGTCAGGTCCACGTTTTCAGAGAACGTGAGAGACGGGTCGTAACGCCCACCTTTTAAGAGAAAGAAAACTTTAATAAGAAAAATTATTTCTGCCAAAAACAGTGCTGCAACTTTTAGTCCGGCAGAAAGTAATTAAGAACCTGACTGCATTTTAGATTAACATGCAACTCTTGAAGTGCCGATGGCAAAATTGAAGTTATGACCCTCATTTAGACTTTCATTAAAATGCTCCCAGAACGCACCGATAGGATTGGCGGCAGCAATGACAGTGCAGCGAGCCTGCAGTGATGTGACGATTCCAGCTTTAGAAATGGAGATGCTCTGCTGCTCCATGGCTTCATGGATGCTGGTCCGGTCCTGATCGTTCATCTAAATTACGAAGAAAAAAAAACAGGTTCACTTAAGTATTCATCTGAAAATTGCTCTAACTTGGTCCAAAAAATTGGTGAAAGTGCATCAAAAACATCTTTAAAGCTATAGACTGGTCCCAATTTTAACATTCACTCACCTTATCAAACTCGTCAATGAGGCAGACTCCTCGGTCTGCCAGCACCAAAGCTCCCGCCTCCAGCGTCCACTCTCGACTCACAGGATGACGTTGCACGTAAGCCGTCAGACCCACGGCAGAAGCGCCCTGACCTGTAGTGAAGACTGCGCGACTCGCAATCTTCTCTATGTACTTTAGGAACTGTGACTTGGCTGTGCCTGGATCTCCACATAGGAGAACGTTAATATCACCACGCACCTTGTGCTTGCCGCCTGTTGAGGGAGCCAAAAGACAATTGAGCAACTTTGACTCTGAAGGATTTTGAAGGACGAGCAAATTAATAGCTGCGAAAAGAACACAAGAAGGATACCTGGATTCTTGGCTTCGCCGCCAAACAGAGCAAGTGCCAGACCACGTTTGATGTCCTCGTGCCCGTAGATGGAAGGACCAATACTTGCGAAAATCTGTAGGAGGGAAATTAAGCTTAATCTTGAGAAACTCTGATTATAACATGAAGTTAAAGCTCAAACTGTGCTATGTGACCATCACTCACCCGTTCTCCGATGCGCTCATCTTTGGACAGAGCCACGATGGCTTTGATGTCTTCATCGGTGAGCTCTGCCACGGCCACACCCTGATCCTTACGGGCGATGTGATTGGCCAGGATTACAGTAGCGAAGACAGGGAATCCATTAGCCATGTTGAGAGAGCCGTCGTAGTTGTTGTGGTAGATTCCTGTGAGCTCCTGCAAAAATAAACCATTTTGAGGATATATTATATTTAAATATATATCAAAGTATTATTAGCAATGTTATATTGTGGAAACATAAATAAATACACATTTTAAATGTATTTTATTTGAATATTATTTTATATACTTATATAAATATCCTAAGTTGCTTGTTGAGGCAGAATTCTGTGAGTTCCTAATAATATTCAAGTATTATTTGCAATAACAGGCATGTGGATCAGCTAGAGACAAAAAAGAAGGAAAATCTGACCACGCCCCGAGTCACACCCACAAGCCACGACCCCAGCACTTACTAATTAATATATATATATATATACATATATTTCAACACATTAAAAGATATATCTTATATTGTAATAATACATACTATGGTCCTGTAAAAAATAAAAAGCAGCATTTAATTATCATAAAATATAATATATTATAATAAAGTGCTATAATATATTATAGTAAAGTATATAGAAATGTTATTATTATTATTAAAGTACCTGCCAAACATTTGGAAACATTACAATTATTAATGATTTTGAAATAAATTCCTTCTGCTCATCAAGGCTGAATTTATTTGATCAAAATAAAGTAAAAAAACAACAGCCATATTGTGAAATTACAAAAAAAAAAAAAAAATCAATTTTAATATATAAAATGTTATTCCTGTGATGCAAAGCAGAATTTTCTTCATTACTCCAGTTTTCAGTGTCACATGATCTTTTAGAAATCATTACAATTTATTTGACTCGAGAAACATTTCTGATTATTATAAATGTTTAAAACAATTTTGCTGCTTCATATTTTGTGTGGAAATGGTGATACACTATTTTTCAGGATTTTTTGATAAATATAAAGTTTAATGAACAGCATTTTTTGCATTTATCAAATATATTAATTAAATTTGTTAATGCATTTATTAAATAGACATTATTTTAAATGTCTTCACTCATTTTCATGCATGATGAAAAGAATTATTAATTTTGTGTGGAAATGGTGATACACTATTTTTCAGGATTTTTTGATAAATATAAAGTTTTGAACAGCATTTTTTGCATTTATCAAATATATTAATAAATTTGTTATTGCATTTATTAAATAGACATTATTTTAAATGTCTTCACTCATTTTCATGCATGATGAAAAGAATTATTAATTTCTCTCTTTTTTAAATCTTATACAAATGTTTGAGTGGTATCATTGTTACGTTTCAGCGCTGATTCTACTGGCATTTGGCGCTTTGAATCATTTGAACGCTTTTAACTGTCCTGCAGATGGCGCCGCGAGCTCATGCAGCGCTCTCAGGACCACTCCGTCCATGATGTTTTAGAAAATCTTTTCACAGTTTATTTAGGTAATAGCTTAAGGCCATTTGCACGATTTCAATCAAGTAGTAACCAACCGCAATAAAAATAAAAAAAAAACTTGGATCTACGCGAGGGTCATCCCTCAGAGGTCGGAAAATACGGAAATCCGAAAAATCCCATCCCTGAATATATAGTGGGAAAAAAAAAAATACATTAACCATTTAGATGGACATATTTTGATTGAATATTATTTAATTTTGTTGTAGTAATATAAATGTATAAAAACATTCATGTGAGCTCCAGCAAAAATAATACATTTTTGGTAGGAAATATTTATTTATAATCAAATATTATTTGTAATACTATATAATGAGAATATGTAAATGTACATTTAAAAGAGTATTCTTACTTGAACATTATTTAATATAGTTAGTAATATAAACATTATAAGAAGTCATAAAGGCATTTAGATGGACATTTTCATTTAATATAATTTCATTTAGTTGAAATGAAATAAATATTATAAGAATATGTAGCTGTGGTGGTAGATTCCTGTGAAATCCAGCAAAAATAACATTTTTGGAGAATATTTTATATTTAAATATATCTAAAAATTATTTGAAAAGTTAAATAGTGGAAAATCAACTATTTAGGGGAGTGTAAACTTTATTTAAACTTAATATTACTTTTAATATTACTTGCATACAAGTTATATGGTTATAGTGATACAAGTAACACAAAAGGCTCATTTTTTTTATTTTAGTTTTAATTATTTGCAGGTCTAAATTTCAAGGCATATTTTATTTACATATTTTAATATCGTTCAGCTTTATAGAATTAATAGTCTTTTATTTATGTTTTAAGACACAAATCGACATGCTTAATGGCTAAAGGGTTTTTGAAGTCCAAAATTAACAATGAAATTCATCCAAAGTTTCATCTGTTGTCTGGGATGAATGCAGTGCAGTTCAATCTCATTTATTAAAGGGGATTTGATAAATATTGTATTCATCAGGGTCTGTTGACTCACAATCTCATCTCCAGGTTTGCAAGTGTCCACCAAGTCGGCCAGCAGGATGGCATCTTTGGAGCGAGGCAGGCGGCCAGCCGCGACTTTGCCTGGACTCTCCTGAATGGTGATACGCTGGTAGTTCTGGTACACAGTCTGTGAAAGGCAAGAACCTTAGTTAACATCAGAAGAAAAAAAGAAACAGCTGCTATGGAAACAAATGGCAAAATCTGGTCTCTTACGAGCACATTTACATAAGCAAGGAGGCAAAGAGAATTTTCTTCAAACATGTATTAGCTTATTATTGAATAAGCCAGATTAAAGGTTGATTAATCACCACTTGCAAAATTCTGTTTGGATCAGATAAAATAAATATAGATGAATCTCTCAAAAATGGTAAAAAACGATCTTTAGTTTCCCTCCACCCCAAATCAGTAAAAAGTAAATAATTAAATCCACACCTTTCTTTAAAGATTTTAAGATTCACCCAAATACATTATACTCTCAATTACAAATCACACAGAAATGTTTTCCTCACACACCTGCTCCATGTTGATCTCAAACGGACCGAGCGACTGACACTCAGGACAGGAGCCCGGCTTCACCTCCTGGTTCTGGGACTGGAAGAAGGGTCCCAAGATGAAGTTACACTTGTTACAGTTATATTTCACCATACCGAGCTGCGGCAGAACACCAGTGCAGCTGGTCACGACCCCGCTGGTGCGGATAAGCTGGTTCAGGTGAAGCTGCCTGGAGAAAAATAAAAATAGAATTATAAATAAATAATTATTAGGATTGTCAGTTTAACACGTTAACTTAATTAGTTATAAAAAAAATAACGTGATTAAAATATAAGAATGCAGTTAATGTGCAGACCCCCAGACCTGTACATCATCTTACAGTCCATACAGTTGACTTGACAAATATGATGCAGGGCAACATCTCCATAAATACAGTTATGCCCTAATATTCAAGATATTGGTGCAAAAATGCCCCTGTATGTGTTTTTGTCTCATTTATATCATCGATATCACAGGAGCACCGAGAGCATTAACACACAAATGCTGATTGTCCCAAATATCACAAGTTTAAATGTGATTTTATACAACAGTTCAGTAAATAAGAAGTTGATATTGTATTGCATTTGAAACACAATAATGTCTGTTTTTGCTCTGTTTTGCAGAGAACAATTTCCTTTAAAGCCATAGCAGAATTATCCGTCTCCGAGCAGCACAGCGGTGTTTAGTTTCTAAATGAATCCACGTTTTGAATGAATCGAGTGAATCAATGATTCAAAGCCCCATTCATAAAGAGAGCCGTTTACTTCATTCCTGAATGAATCAGCCGTTTGAACGAATCGAATGAAGATATTTACCGCCACCTGCTGGCAGATTTAGTTCTTATTTAGAGTCTCATTTAATTAATAATAATCAGACTAAGAATAATAATAACAACAACAATAATAATAATAAAAACATTAAAGGAATAGTTCACCCAAAAATTTAAATCTGTCATCATTTACTCACCCTCATGTCGTTTCAAACCTTTCTTTTGTGGAACATAAAGAAGGTATTTTGAAGACTGCTGCTTTGGTTACCAATGACTTTCATTGTATGAGCAAACAATACTGAGATATTTCTCAAATTATCTTCATTTGTGTTCCTTAGTTTATGTTAGGTCATTGTAGCCTAAATACTTGTGTAATAACATTTTTTGTTGAATCTAATAAAATACTTCTGATGCTGCCATTTGTAATGTCTACTTGATACTTTCTCATTTGACACAAAACTAGCTTTAAATAATCTTTTGTGGGGTCCACAGTCAACTTTAATTAGATTAATCAAAACATCATGTAAATAATTAGATAAAAAAAATGAATCGACTGACAGCCCTAATAATTATATCTACACTGGGGATGCCACAATACTGATATAATATTGAACCGTTCGGTACGACCTCCACGGTTCAATACGTGCTTGTGAATTGCGGTTTTTAGGTTTTGCATTTAAATAATATCTGTGTGTTTTATTTCTCTCAGAATTGGCTGTGTGAGACCGTGAGTTCACATGCTGAGATGAGGAAACTCTTCTCCGCTTATATTTGAAAACGCAGCACACACTGAGCATCTTCCCTTGTATTGACATGCAATGATAAGCCTTTCTAAACCTGTTGTCCAACAAAAGAGAACATATAACTTGATACTTCACAACATCAGTCGAGTGTTTGAAATAACTCCCTTTTGTGATCTGATGTGGCTTCTTGTCACAGAATAGGCAGAAAAATATATTCTATATAGCCTACTGTAATAAAGGTTATATCGATTAGAAATGGCTTACAAATATACTTAATCATTATGAAAATACCCGAGATGGCTTGAAGAACACAGATAAACCATATATTGTCACAGGCAAGTGTTTATTGTCCTTGCATATCATCATTCAAAACGTTTAAAGGTGGGGTATGTATTTTTTTCAAAAACGCTTTAGAGTCGGGACCTGTACCAAAAACTTGTAGCCAATCAGCAGTCAGGGGCGTGTCTACACACTCGGACATTACCCAAGCCGAGCGCCGACGACGACAGAAAGATAGAGATGGAAAAGGTCTGCAGAACAAAAGAAGGCTTACACCGTGTCTACACCGGACGCTGCGCCACAACAGCTAAAGTCTGTCTACACTGGACGCGACAAAGCAACCGTTGAAAATAATTTGAAATTTGGGTCAATACGTCATAAATAGAAGGTGGCAGCAGTTTACTGTCGGGGATTTGTCGTGTCGTGGCACGGCATCCAGTGTAGACAGCATCGCTGATTATAATGAGTTCTATAGTATTTTGTCGCGCCGTGCCGCTCGCGTCCGGTGTAGACACGGTGTTACAATAAGTAGGACCCGTGTAAATATCGGATCAGCTTTCCAGCGCTGGAGAGAACTGAAGGACCGGGAAGGCCTGCGATCAGACGCAGAGGTTGCTTTGTTTCTTCTCGATAGGTGAGTAACATTGGTTTTGCTTTTTCACAGAACTAATCGTTGCCTGGGATGCGTACGTCTGTGTGGGGTGGAGCTATCAAAATAGGGGCGAGACCCTTTTGGGGTAGGGGCGTGTTTGTTTTGGTGATTTCAAATATCAACATTGGCTTCCAGAAATCGCTTACCCCACCTTTAACGTTATATCTTTTTTTTATTCAGTACAGCTATGCCTTTATCCATATTAGGCATTTCCTGTAACGTCATCAGTGTTACTTCTATGATGCATATGTAGATTTCCTGCACGAGGGTGCCCTCTGGCGTCCAGTATGAATGAAACCCCATTATGTGTGTTTCTAGTGCTCAATAATGGCCAATCCATCCTATTTTGGGTAAAAATCTGAAATATAATACCTCTTTCAAAAGAAATGTTAAGCAGACATAATAATCCAGGCTTTTTCCAGTGTACAGAGGTTTACAGGACTTTTTGTTTTTAATTTGTTATAAAAAACAAGCCATTAGAACCGAACCGAAAACCGTGGATAAAAACTGAGGTATGTATTGAACCGTGGACCAACTGTATTGTTGCATCCCTAATATACATAAGTATTAAAAAAAATTTTTTTTACATCTTTTATTACTTTTTTTGTTCTGAATACACCCAAGAGAGAGATTACAGCAGTGCATTAAATGTCTAAAATGTATTAGGAAAAACAAAAGAAGTGAAGTGGAGTTGTTTGTACCTGAGCGATCGAAGTTCTTCCACCAGCGGCAGGTTACCGATGCGGACGTATATTTCATGTGCGATTCTATCGTATTTGGGGTACATGGCCAGCACCACCTCTTTGGCAGCTTCATCAAAGATCTTTAGCATCTCTGCGGGAGCCTCCGGCAGAAAATACGCCAGCACATGCTCCCTGGATGCCAGTTCTTCATAGTTCACCAATAAACTCTCTTTATTTTCTGTAGAGATCGCAAAATATCAAGTTAGGAATCACTGAAATCAGTAATACGGTGCTCCTAGACGACCATCCGCCACCCACCTTTGCACATGTCGCTGATGCGCTCTTTGAACACATTGTGTCCGTGCTCGTCCACATGTGTGCGCAGGAAGTTCTTGAAGCGGTGGTAGATCTCCAGTCGCGGGGCGGCCATTGAAACCCACTCCCTGACCGTGTGGCCCTTCATGTCCTCCAGGTTCTCAATGCTTTCGATCATCTCTTCATCCTCACCGTCCATCGCGACACCATCAGCTGCCCTCTCCGCAAGAACCCGCTGCCTCTTTGTGGGTCGTTTGTCATCCTCGTCTTCACTGTCTGTCCATCACAAAACCACAAACAGGTTTAGATTACAGTTTAATGGCTTTTTATTTGAGTGGCTTGTGGTATGACTATTTTTTGATGACTGAAACACCCACCGTAAAGAAGCCCGCGTCCGATACGGCCCATACCAAGGCCCTGTTCTCTGTCGCGCCGTCTCATAGCCGCTTCTGCTTCCGCCCGAGCGCCAGGAGAGAGTTCACTGAGGTCTTCATCCTCATCCAGACCCTCCACTTCATAACGGTCCAGTTCTGGGATGGCACGGTAGTCTCTGTGAAATTTACATTAGAAATTAGGGGTGTAGCAGTTTACGTGTTCCCGTATTCAAACCCAAAATTTTCGGTACGGGTCTTTCGGTTCGGTACGCACGTGTACCAAACAAATTGTTCAATTTTTTACTGGAAATTCAAAAAAATAAATGCCTTTGATTGATGCTTTTATTACTAGTTTCAACGCAAAATATACATGAATGAACATCTCACCCTTCAATTAGTGTTTCAACTGCGGAAAGACATACTTAAAACAGCTTGTAAACAAAATGTCACGTAGCATTTCATTTACCTCAGGCAAGTCATCAGTGTCTACAGCTCGTTATTTGCTAGAGAAATGAAGTCTAGTAAAGAGCATTTTGTGAAATATTAGATTATACTTCATTATAATCACTTTACCTGTTAGTGATGTCTTAATTATTTAATGTTTATGTTTAAATAAATATTTTATTAGATTATACTTCATTATAATCACTTTACCTGTTAGTGATGTCTTAATTATTTAATGTTTATGTTTAATTAAATATTTTATTAGATTATACTTCATTATAATCACTTTACCTGTTAGTGATGTCTTAATTATTTAATGTTTATGTTTAATTAAATATTTTATTAGATTATACTTCATTATAATCACTTTACCTGTTAGTGATGTCTTAATTATTTAATGTTTATGTTTAAATAAATATTTTATTAGATTATACTTCATTATAATCACTTTACCTGTTAGTGATGTCTTAATTATTTAATGTTTATGTTTAAATAAATATTTTATTAGATTATACTTCATTATAATCACTTTACCTGTTAGTGATGTCTTAATTATTTAATGTTTGTTTAAATAAATATTTTATTAGATTATACTTCATTATAATCACTTTACCTGTTAGTGATGTCTTATTTAATGTTTATGTTTAAATAAATATTTTATGAAACAATTTATGACTCTGTAAATGATTATATTTCAACAACAAATAGAAATTGTATAATTTAGAAGTTAATTTAAAAACAATTTACATGTTTGCATACAATTCTTTAATTTGTGTTGATTATTATAGTTAAAAATAAATAGTAATTGAATTTAAGTTTGGGCTCTGTTGTTAATTGTAACCTTATAGTAATATAAAAGGGCTCCCGATAGTTTAGAACAGAAGCTGAGGTCGATTTTTAATTATAAATAAATCTTTATTAGAATTGAATGTTAGCTTTGTTTCTATCCAAGAATGCGAATTTAACTTTAGGAATGTTGCATAAAACATTTGCGAAAGCACCCATTTCTTCCCATGAATTCAAGACAACAAAACTGTCACATCCTCGGAAACCAGCACAAAGTATCGATAATAAAAATACAAGGTGCTGCAACTGGGGGAGCCATTGTGGCTCGTTTTCCTACATGATAAACTACTTGAACGTAATTACATGCAACTAAGACTACATGCAATAATAAACGCTGTCATAATATCTAATTCAAACGCCTGATGTTTGGAAACAAATGTGCGTTTTTTATGCAATATTCCAAACTTAGCATAAAAAAACATTTGGATGTAAACATATGTTCATACTTTATATCAAAGAATACAAAAAACTGTTTAAGGGCACAGATATAGTTGCTATGCTACATACAGCAATTTTTGTATTGTCGGGGGGTTAAACATAGCCTGAACATGTTCTTGACAGGTTTCATGAGGTCCCTAATATAATAAATACCCTCTCTCACCTCTCCATCCCATCTCCGATCAGCTCCTCTCCGTCTCCGTCCTCCTCATTAAGAATATTGTCTCCCAGAATCCCCTCGGACTCGTCCTCAAACGGGGGCAGGTCTCTGCCGGGGCTGGAGGTCAGGTCACCCCGTCGCGAGCCGCGGCTGGGGCTGGTGGCCATGTGTAACGACTCTGATGAATCCTGGTTTGAACCCCAAAAAATGTCAGTGTTGTATAAAGCTAAAAGGTTTTACACTAGAATTTAAAGAGAGATACTAAAGGTCAATGTGGAAAATGCACGTAATGTAGATCAGACTGAGGTAATCATACTGAAACTAAATGTGACCCTGGACCACAAAACCAGTCTTAAGTGGCTGGGGTATATTTATAGCAATAGCCAAAAATACATTGTAAAAAATTATCGACTTTTCTTTTATGCCAAAAATCATTAGGATATTAAGTAAAGATCATGTTCCAGGAAGATATTTTGTAAATTGCCTACTATAAATATATCAAAACTTAATTTTTGATTAGTAATATGCATTGCTAAGAACTTCATTTGGACAACTTTAAAGGCAATTTTCTCAGTATTTTGATTTTTTTTCACCCCTCAGATTCCAGATTTTCAAACAGTTGCATCTCAGCCAATTATTATCCTACCATAACATACATCAATGGAAAGCTTATTTATTCAGCTTTCAGACGATGTATAAATCTCAATTTCGAAAAATTGACACTTATGACTGGTTTTGTGGTTTAGGGTCACAAATAGCATTACTTCTGAAAAACAGACCTGTCAGTCAGTCAGCCAATATTAAATACTGAAGCTCTTCTATCATATTATTTAAGAAATATCAGTTATAACTTGTAACAACTGTTGAACCACAACAAAGAAACTAGTTTTACCCACGTGGGACCTTTTCGACTGACTTAACTCCTCAACAGACAATAGTCTTAAAATATGTATATGAATATATCACAGTTTTAGTGAAGTTAAAAACAAACATTTCCGTCATATTTATATAGTTCTTAAACTTTTTTCCTAATAAGTGAAATCATTTGACAGCTAGTTATAACAAATATATATAATACATAAATCGAATTAAAATCACAACGTATGTGTAAATATGAACGCATATTTATTGGGTAATGTTTATTGTATTGAGTTTATTGTAATATCTAGATCCTTACATTTCAACTTTACTAGACAAGTCATGCACACTTCGCATAATTTCGAACACGTCTGCAAACTTAAAATACTTTAAAACACATTTGAACTACATGTAAACGATTTCTTTAAGTATACATAAATAATATCCACAAGCACACTCACCGCCATCTTCTCACGTCCGTCCTATGAAGCAACTCGACTGTAAACTGGTTTTTCCCGGGAAGACTGACTTTTCGCGCGAAACGCTCCACGTGATCACAAAGCGCGCGAAGCGCTATGAATATGTATTGAGGAAGCGAGTCTGAGCACTGTGATTGGTCCGGTGGCAGCAGCGTCGTTCCGAACTGAACGTTCATTGGTTTGACGCGTGAAAAGGGGCGGACATGTAAGGATTGATAGAGAAAAGCTAGACATAGCACTAGACTAGAGAGTGAAAGTTTGCATTTTGTCTTAAATAAAAGTAAGCAGTTCGATCTACAGTGAAGAGTCACATAAGTGCCAAACTATGTGACCCCCCCTCAGATGGGTCTCATTATGTTTATGTTTATAATAAAACTAATGAGATTTTTCACATTTTCTTTAGAAAACATGACTGGTGTTTCTTTAATATTACTTACATTCTTTAGAACAGTATGTTATCATCTTAGTATGACGTGAGAATTAAGAGAACACAAAGAATGCAACTACAACAGTGATACTTAGTATTGACAATATTTAATCTTTTACAACCTTGGACAATAATTGTAGTCTTTAGATACATTATTCTCTAATGTATTAATTGGCCACATTGCCTGCATACTTTTCAAGTACCTCTCAACAGTATGTACAGAACTGGCACAGTCACAGCAAACGCAGCACATGTCAGGACTGTATTGTATAGACTTGTTTTGTTGATCTGCACCTCCAGTCTTTTCTCAGTTTGACCGAGGCCTTGAACGACAGTCTCTGTATCGCATACAAAGAGCTGCCTGTCTCG
The DNA here is from genome assembly GCA_027422415.1 of Schizothorax lantsangensis. NCBI lineage: Eukaryota > Metazoa > Chordata > Actinopteri > Cypriniformes > Cyprinidae > Schizothorax > Schizothorax lantsangensis. The sequence goes on from CM049843.1 coordinate 9,675,358, forward strand.
GGTTTGGATGACTGGCTTCTCCAAGGGACGGGACTGTAGGGTCGTCTTGACCGCCTGCAGCTCGGTCTCGACCTTCCCGACGTTCGTCTCCAGATGCTCCAGCTGCGGTTTAAGGCTTTCAATGAGCCCTTGGGCTCTTTGACTGTGTTGGAGAATCTCTTGAATCGCCTCTTCTGAAGCACTGGATGCAGGAACAACGGCAGCCGCTGGTGGGACAAATGCTGGTTTGACTATTTTCACATCTTTTAGGCTGCCTTTCAAAGCCGTCCTGAGTGAGTCGATGAGGTTACTGAGCTCATCTTGTTGCATTTTGTGCATGCTGGCTTGGACCTTGATGGCTTCCTGAAGACTCACAGGTCCCTTCTGGGCCTCCAGCAACAAGCTCTTGAGCTCCTGCAAACGTACCCGGTTTATATAAGTGGAGCCCATTACCCCAATGACGGCGCCCAACACCGAACCAATAATGGACCAGTTTTTGGTACGTTCGGCCCTGGTCCTCTCTTTCTCGTGGCTCCCTCGCACGGCAGCAGAGAAAAGCGCAAACTTCTCTCGCTCGCCACCTTCTGCATTCTCATAGGCCGTTCTGAGACGCCGTTCTTCCTGTAAACAACAAAAATGTAAAAGGGAAGGTGCAATTGTGCAATCCATATACATATAGGGCTGGGCGATAAAACGATAATGATAATTATAGCGATAAAAATTTACCCGATAAAAGGATAACAAGGGTTTGATACAGTGGTTATGCACCAAAAGCGGAACGAAACAGCACTACTCATTTGAACTGCACCACACAGATGTTTATCCGCTCGGCTCATAGTTCAAACGGCAGCACAGTGTGAGCTTACTAGCGAAGATTCATTTACTTGGTCATGCAAGCACTTAGCGCTGTGAGATCCAGTGTGAAGCGCTTGAATTCAGCAAAGAACACAAACGACTCTGTGATTTGAACTAGCTTAAAGCCAGATGAAACAGCGTGGGCAAAAAGGAGAAACACTGTGCGCAACGATAGTCAGAAGGATTTTCAGTCTACAAATCGCCATCATTTACCATGGCTTTACTGTAGTAACACTAACTGCACCCATGGTATTGTGGCAGAAATGTGGGATATTCATATAGAATTGTATTATATTATTATGTAAACATGTATTAAATGTATAAAAGGAGTAATGGAATACAGTATTTTGGTGATTAAGCTATAGCGTTTGTGCATTTATACTAAATGTATTTAGACTACTGTTTTTCATTTAGATACCTAGAAACCATACAGCTATATGTGTAGTTTTAACTGTGGTTATGATCTAAATGGATGCTACTATGGAAGACCAATGGTTAATTTTAATAAAACTTGAACATTCAATATAATTACATTTCACCTTATAAAAAATTAGGTTGTTACAATTTTTACAGATGTTACTGTTTTTGATAATGAACATAAATTTACATCTCCATCCTAACTCAAGCTTCTACAACTGTTAGTCAACTCAAGCTACTGTCAAATGTGCATTTCTAAGAGACAAAAAAGTTTAATATTATAAATGTTTAAAGCAAAAAAAATATTGCACTGCACTCAAATGTGCTGAAGATGCGTGTCATCAAAGTCATAGTTTGTAAGCGTGTCATAGTTCACCCAAAAATGAAAATTCTGTCATTAATTACTCACCCTTATGTTGTTCCAAACCCGTAAGACCTTCGTTCATCATCGGTAAAATAATCCATTAATCAGGGGTTCAACGTAATTTTATGAAGCTAAAATTACTTTTTGTACGCAAAGAAAACAAAAATAATGACTTTATTCAGAATTCCTCTCCTCCGCGTCACCCTATAGCGCATTTTGGAGAGATCTCTTTGCTACGTTTCTGGACGTTGATCATGGTCAGGGGCGCCGAAGGGGGGGAAAAGTTAGGCGATTCTAAGGGCCCGACGATGGGAGGGGGCCCCCGAGGGAGAAACGTGATTTCTACCGAGGGTAACGCTAAGCCCTGCATTTCAGCCCGGCCCCACCGGGCTTCGATCGGGCCAATTTTCAAGTCACAGTTCAGACGCGGGCCGGGCCTCGGGCCTGTTTTAGGCTTCTCCTTATGTTTATATTTTAGACATCCATCAATTAGTGATGAAAAAAATTGCCGCGCTGGTGGAAACAACACAAGACCGTGTGCCGCGACTGTGAAGAGCGGCTCGACGGTGTTTAGTGTCCCGCAGCAGCAGAGAGCCTCAGCGCAGCTGAAGAGTTCTGCTTCAAATACACGCATAAAGTTGCCATAAATCCCCAGCAAAAGTAATTACCATGAATGTGTCAGGGGGAAATAGTAAGGAGATATTTGAATTATTTACTAATAAACTAGTGTTTTCTGTGTCAGTGTCGCAAAGATGAAGAATCAGATGATGATCCTGACCCGCCATCTCCTCATTAGACGAGCCTTTAGAGAGAAGTGCATCTTCACGGATTATAATGAAAGAGTTTTTGTTTTTGATTTGATTTATTTTGTTAAGTAGTAATTTAAAGCTTTCTATAAAATTTAATCTGTGAGTCATGTATTCACTGACATTTTTGTGAAGTGCTCCTGTTCAGGGCACATCATTGTTCAATGAATCCACTTTTGTTTTAGTCTTAAAAAGTGAAAGGTGTATAGATATAAGCAAAACAGGCAATTATCTTTTTTTAAAGCGTGACACCAAGCGTGAAAGTGAAACAAAAAGAGGAATTCCTGTCACAAAATTTAAATCACAAATTACTGATGAAAAAGAACGTTTGAATGTGAACATGTTACCATATAACTATAAAAGAAAACAATTGAAATAATGTATCAAAAAAAAAAAACAAAAAAAAATTTGGGACCTGCTGGCCGCTTTCGTTATTTTAAGAAAGAAAAAAATTCAAAAAAAATGCTCAAATGTTTTTCTAAATTAACTTTATAAAAAAACAAAACGAAATATTATCACTTTGCCATTAAATCAAAACCTGAACAATTTTATAGCGAAACAGTATAATCTGATTTGGGAGGAGGGGAAAAAAAGACAGGCTCGGAACGCAATCGCGATCTCTTCGAGGGGGATATCCCTCGGTATCCCCAGCCATACCCCCAACCATGCCCCCCCCCCCAGAAGGCAGGAGGGCCCGAGTGAATATGCTGTCCAGGGGGCCCAGAATCCGTAGCGGCGCCCCTGATCATGGTAATTACATTGCTGTCTATGGGAGGGTCAGAGAGCTCTCAGAATTAATCTGAAATATCTTAATTTGTGTTCTGAAGATGAATGGAGGTCTCAAGGAGTTTGGAATGACATGAGGGTGAGTAATTAATGACAGAATTTTCATTTTTGGGTGAACTATCCCTTTAAAACCACAATTAACTGTCTGGTTTCTACAACTTTCACTTCGGGGCTAAAATCTGCCTTTAAACTTGAAAGAAATAAAGATTTGAAATTTAATTTAATTGTGATAATTATCAATATCGACTGATATGAAATTTTTTATTGTGATCCTTTTTTGGCCATATCGCTCCCAGCCCTATATCCGTACATTACTAGGTCCACCTCACCTGCAGTAACTTATGTTCCAGTGTGGCTAACTCTAAGTAATGTGCCTCTTCACGAGACACGCGGTCCAAACGGTCCCTCACTTCCTTCAGCCGAACCTGAAGAGCCTCCAGGCTGATGTGAGCTTCTCTGACGATTCCTCTGGCGACCATGAAGGCCTTTTCAGCCTAACAGCAAAACATCATTCAGATTATACTGACATTAAAATGAATCCAACAGTGATTATGCTTACATGCAATAATTAGGTTAGTTAGAATGAATCCAAAAGGTATTTTTTAATCCAATTTAGAAGATCGGATTGGAATCTATTGATAGGATTATTTCAGGTCTACAAACCCCTTCAAATCCGATCGAAATTCAATTTGGATTGAGCACAATGAGATCAATTGAGGTTTTTACATGAAGGCTTTTCAATTTGATTGAGCCACAAAGGTGCATCTTTCATGTTTTGTTTGTCATACGTTACCTCTGTGACATTGGACTGAGCATTTCGGACTTCATTAAGTCCAACAAACTCCTCATATCTCTCCCACCAGTAGTTGACGCTCACTGTTGCGGTTTTCACTGCATTTCGTCCCCACTGCCTTCCCAGGTCTCCTGCGTGCGTTAACGCAGATGCTGTGCGCTCTTTAACAGAGGTAATTTTATTCGGCTCATCTTTCGGACTTTGCTGCTGGGTGCAATAAGTTCTGTGGAGGTTCCACTGGACCGGGCCAAACACCTGGTGTCTGTAGAGACATGTGGAGACATAGCTGCGTGGAAATATAGTGTTCCCTCTGAACCTCATTGAAGAGCCTCATATGTGGAGTCAACGCACGTCAAATATGCAACCTGTAAACATAATAGAAATGCATGGACTTCATGAGAAGATTCATAAGGTGGTATCCCCACATGAAAAATACTATAGTAATTTATAGTAAATACTATAGTGTTTTTGAACCATGCTATTGTAAAGTACTTGAATTAATTTGTTGTGGTAATTCTACAGTTGCTGTGGTAATATACTATTAAAAAATAAAGGTGCTTAAAAGGTTCTTCACAGCGATGCCATAGAAGAACCATTTTTGGTTCCACAAAGAACCATTCAGTTAAAGGTTCTTTAAAGAACCATCTCTTTCTTACCTTTTTATAATCTGAAGAAACTTCTTTCAAACAGAAAGGTTCTTCGGATGTTAAAGGTTCTTTATGGAACCATTTAGACAAAAAGGTTCTTCTATGGAATTTTTAAGAGTGTATAACATCTATAGTAATATAAACAAATTACTTTACCCAATACTGTACTAAGTTTTCTACAACTATAGGGTATATTATACTACAATACACTACAGTTTACTGTAGTAAAAACTAAAGTATACTACAGTATTTATTACAGTTTATCAGTTCACTATAGTTAATACTACAGTATGCTGTAGCATTCATGAACAAAGTGTTGTAAATAATATACGGTATACACTTTACTATACTATGGTTTAAAAACACTAGTATTTACTATAAATTACTATAGTATTTGTCCATGTGTGCAGTGATTATGTTTTATAGCTTAATAACTAGCTAACTTTATTTGTATTTGCAAGGCTACAAGAATGGATTAAACAAAACATGTATTAGGAAAGGAGCAAATACATCAAATAGACAATGATAAATAGACTAAAAAGGGCATTTACTTCAATTTAGTTTCGGATTCAGTTTGCATTTTTCAAAGTCAGCAACACAAAAACACAACATAAAATAATATAAAGTTGTTCATGTTGATAATTAACAAGTGAATTACACAGGAAAAATAATTATGTTCAAAGTAAGTATGACTCTAATGTTGCCGTTATATGCTATATGTCACGAAACTTATTATAAATTCATTTAAACTGATTTTCGAGCTGATGAATGAATCAACTAACGTTAATGTCGGCAAACAATGTTTACAGTTCGAACTGAATTAATTTCAGGACATGAAGCAACAAAACTCACACCAGCGATTCTCCGTTTCGTACCGTTTCTGCTCTGGTCAGTAATATCTCATATTTACAGGCTGTATAGTATATCAAATATATGTCTAATTTCCTGAAATGTCATTCTGCGGCATGAGAGAGCATTTCTTTCAGGCACAGACTGGTGCTCTTTTCGATAAATTCTTCTTTTTTTTTCAACGATTCAATTGAACCGATTCGCAAATCTTTTAAATCCCTCGACTGTCTAACGTTATATGATTTGTTTACTGCATTAACCAATCATTTAAAACAAGCAACAGCGGGGTGGATTATAAATGTAGGAATAAAACCGTAAGGGTTGACTCAAGCGAATAACATTTGTTTTTGAACCAGTTCATTTCCTATAACCTTCTAAACGAACCGATTCGCCAAAATGAATCAGGCACTTGACGGGAACACTACATCCGGGTAACCGCTGGGGTCCTGACAGCGCGGAAAAACGCATTAACTAAACAATCTGAGCATCATGTCTGGAAGAGACGGTAAAAATTAAAATACAAACGCTAAATATGATTGTTTCACTATGTAGAACGTCGTATGAACTAAAAACAAGAAGTTCCGATGATTTTTGTTTCGGGTCTTTATAGATTTTCTAATCTTTATATTCACGATGCTATCAGCGTTAGCCATATTAAGACATTCCACATTTTAATGAATGGGTTTGCTCGGTATCGGGGTTTCCTTTTTATTGTTACAATGAAAATCTACTTTAAATTCATTATTGATTTTAATAAATGTGTATATTAAACATTTTTGTCAAATTTATAATTTTCATTGATTGATGTTATAATGGTATCCAAATACTTATTTATGCAGGAGGTAAAAAGAAACCCCTCAAGGCTCCCAAAAAGCAGTCGAAGGAGATGGACGATGTAAGTTCAGGTTTCTACATGAGATTACGCTTGTGGACGATAAGCTGCTTAATGTGAAGAAGCCTAATGACTAGGGAACATTTCTAATGCTTTGTACATTGTCCTGACCTGTTTAATCACCTTCACCCATTTCTACAGGAGGACATGGCGTACAAACAGAAACAGAAAGAGGAGCAGAAAGCAATGGAGCAGTTGAAAGCCAAGGCTTCTGGAAAAGGACCTTTAAGTAAGAGCCATAAAGCCACCAGAAATCTTTCTATGTAGTATTTGAGTTTTTCTTTTGTCAATAATTAATTCTGTTTCGTTTTCTTTCTGTAGCTGGAGGAGGAATCAAGAAGTCTGGGAAGAAATGAATGTGTTTTAGTGTATATTTGCTTGCTGTTTAAACCACCAACTCATGATTTGGGTCCACAGTGGCAACATAAAATGTTTTTTTTTTCTTTTTAAGTTTATATTTCTCTTGTAAAGGAATAAAGTTTGTAATGACTGTAAATGTCCATGTCAGATGTTTAATGTCTTTGATTGTGAAACATTCATATGACGTTCAAAACAACTGTACAATATCCAAACATTTCAATTATATCCAGTCTCACGTAAACAGAAGAGCTTGAGAGTGACAGAAGTGAACATAAAAGCTGATCCATCTTTATATTCAGATCTCCAGAATCATATTTTCCATCTCACAGTATCATCTTCATTTAACCTGAACAGAAAAAGTCTTAAGTTATTGTTTGTTTTTGTCATTGTGCTGCTGTTCATGTCTTGCGTTTACATTGCTTACGTTTTCTCTTCAGTTCCACCTGTACTGGATAGTGGTCACTCACTCTCTTTAGCGCCTGTCAAGACATTAAATCTGTGTTTTAGAAAAATACTATACTCAAAAAACATTCTGTAAGTTAAATGTACAGTAATAACTCATGTCACTATGGTAAGTGTGATTAAATATCAGTTTAAATGATTCTTGTTTACATCCTCATCTGTCAGTTTGTAGGTCTTCTGGAAGTTGAATGATTTAGCAGAGTCTGGAACAACAGCATTCCACATAACGTCTCCATATACCACGATCCTGTGTATGAATATGTCATATTAACGAGAGTAACATCAAATCAAATGCGTTAGTTTGTGCAGTGTGATTATTTACCGATCGTATGTATATTCATTGTTGTTGCTGGCTGTGGTGTCCACTCCGTCCTTGATCAACCAATGGAAGTTTTCCCCCCAGATTCTGGTTCTTTTCTTGGCTGCCGCAGACAAATATGTGCCATCTGCGTTGAAGTCCCCCAAAATCATGATGTTCTGTATCAATAATTATATTAAAAAAGTATTGTATCAACTACTGGTATTTTTAAGAACAAATAAGTCTGGCATTGGATGCTGATTGGTCAAAAAAATATTCTGGCTGTACTTTATTCCACAATAACAGCTATGCTATGTCTTGACATGTCAAGACTAAATCTAACAGAATGATGACATTTAATAAACATTCTATAAACTTAATGTATTATTTTGTAACCATTTTGTTAAAGGAATTATGCATGGCTTCTTTTACTTTATAAACAGTATATTGAGGGTTTGGAGCCAAAGATTAAATCAATAAGTGAAAATATATCATGAATGTAGCTGCTTGTGTTGTCTAGTCTTGCTTTGTGTTTTACTTTAGTCTTCCATTTCTTCTTGACAGCTGTAAACACATCACATAGTTCATCAATTTCCTTCTCTGTATCATCTGGCTTTGTGTGGACTGGTATCAGCACCAAATCTTCCAACTCTGGTGAGACATGTACAATTAATAAATATTACAACAACTTGTGTCCACATACACACCCTCTGTTAGAGCTCAGCCACTGACATTTGTTTCGAATGTCAATTGCATAAATTGGGAATAAGGTTATTATTACACAAAACAATGATTAGGAAAAAAGATTTTTATAATTTTCTTGAAGCTTGAATTCATAGCTGCAAGGTCTGGGGCCATTGAAAATGTTGAAAATACGTACTATACTGAGCCAAAATCATGACTTTCACATATAATTTGTATCACTAAGATAATACACTATGCCATACTTTACCTGTTGTGTGACATCTGAATCGCAGAACATACGGTTCTCTGGCAAAAGCATCTTCATCTCCAGGCTGATTGTCTTCGTATTGGTAAGACCCAACCAAATCCACCACTTTTTCCCTTTATATTGAAAATATATTTTTCAAATTATATATATCAAATTATATATAATTTTTCAAAGGAGTCATTTCATACATTAATTTTATTATTCAGATGCAAAAACCTTTAAGTCTGTCAGATGTTTCTTTCAAATAAGCACTTTTTCAAGCTCCTAATATCATTGGAGATTTTTGAAAGTAACTGACTATTAATCTTTTCTTTGCCATTAAAATGAAATTACTGAACATAAACAGGAGGCCTCATTTAAAAGAAAAAAAATCTCAGACAGACTTAGGTTTTTACACCTGAAGTCGTCATTCATATCTATATGTATATAGCCTACTGTATATGCATATATGTAAATGTGTTCGTCTCTCTGACATCAGATAATTGCAGATATTTTGCAACTTAAAAATGACCTGTAAAGGAACATAAACTGTTCTTTGTATGTTCCTCTTCCCAGGCGTGTGCTGATCTTCATTTTGTAATTAATTGTACTGTAGAACCTGTCAAAGAGCAGTCAGCCATGTTACCATTTTGTTTTGTAATAACGTTTTTCACTGAAAAACACATTTGGTTGACTTACTGATTCAGCTCTCTGAGAAACGTTTCCACTGACTCTCCGCTAACATCCACCACCTCAAGAATAACGATGATATCATAGCGTGACACTATCTGAAGAGAGGGAGCGTCATAAAAACACACCATTAGGCTATCAGTATCACCACTCTACTCCTTCCGAAATTGATTATCAAACATTAAGATAAATATTATGATACAGAATCAGAGAATAATGTAGGTCACAGGGGTCACCAAGTTCGGTCCTGGAGGGCCGGTGTCTCTGCAGAGTTTAGCTCCAACCCTAATCAAACACACCTGAAGCAGCTAATCAAGCTCTTACTAGGTATGCTTGAAACTTCCATGCAGGTGTGTTGAGGCAAGTTGGAGCTAAACTCTGCAGGACACCGGCCCTCCAGGATCAAGTTTGATGACCCATGATTTAGGAGGAAGCTTGCTGGCAAGTGTTTGCCAAGCATGATGTTTTGCAACCCATCATGACTCTGGATTGTCTGTAAGTGTGGTCTGACCTCACCTTGATCAGGGTTTCCCGCACCAATGGATTAGTCAATTTTCTTTCCCCAAATTTCTGAACATTAAAAGAAGCGACCTTCATGATGCCTGACAAACATGAAATAAGGAGAGGATAGCGAATTAGACAGATAAGGCAACAAGCCAATAAATGAATGTTTCTGAGATGTTGGCTTGTTTGAATGTTTTTGATAAAACTTACCCTGTTGAAAAAAACAGCATGTGCTGGTTAGGTAGGTTTTGAAGCTTGGATGCTGGTTTGAGTTGGTTTAAGCATGACCAGCTAAGGACAATCTTAAACCAGTAGCCATGCTTCAAAACCTGCCTAACCAGCATATGCTGTTTTTTTTTAAAGGGTAATAATAGCAATACAACAACCTATATAGAATAATTAATATTTACATAAATAGTTAGTACATCTTCAGAACAAAGGTATTCACAATGTCTAAAGTTCCTTCAACTCATTTCTATACCTGCATTTCTGGCCATAACTACTGCCGTCATGACCTTTACACATGCATGAATCATGCAGCTGTCATCAAATACAGTGAAACATCCATGCTTTGTTTTCTTTGAAAGCTGTTGCTATCACTACATTCCTTTTTAAAAAATGACAAGTGGATAAACCTGCTTCAGGAGTCGCCAGAGCAGTTTATGAAGAGTTTATGAAAGAGATCAAGACAATTCTTTAAATGGTCAAACAAAACCTTAAAATATGTTTTCTAATAGACAAAGATTTGACATGTCAAAGGAACTCTATAAAAGGGTAAATCTGATCAGTTACGTAAGAAAATTGACCTCCTTAATAAAGGCAGAAGAACAAGTCTGTTCATTCACAAATGTGACTAGATGAATTCACCAGCAGAAAAGAGAAATCACATATGGACGACAATCTGTCGTGAACATGACACCACCAACTCGTGAAACCTTATCTGTGACAATGGCTGTAGTTTAAATTCAAACACTTTCCATTTCATTCAACACCTCGCAAAAAAAGACAAGTTTATGGGCTTCATTTCCACGATTCACATTTGTGGGTATGACTGAGAGGATATTTTTTTTAATTAAATTTTTTAGAATATTTGTCAAACAACATGGCAAGAATATAAAAACACGAGAACCTTGCTTGATTCTCAGATGCTTTAAAAAGAAACTTGTATCAGATTTTAAGAATCCACAAACAAAACTTAACTTACCCAAGCACTAGTCCAAAGATGCACTGAAGAAAAGGACTGTAGAGATTCCTAAAAACAGCAGCATTACTTATATTGGACACCTGTAACCTGATTGGTTAGACACAGGAACCTGTCGAGTGATTTGGCCCGGCCCCAATTTTGACAGCCCTCGAAACAACAAAAGAGTTCCTTCCTCTGGGCAAACATTGACTCGGAAGTGAAAAGCGTGCAGGTGAATTCAGACAATACGATCATCCTCATACATCCACAACACATTTAAAGTTGCACTGGATGGTGGAAAAATAATCGCCAGGTTGGACATAATGAGATAATTTACTTGTTCTCGACAAACACACTCACACACAAAGAAAAGAAGAAAATCTTGTTTGAGACAAGTAAAATAAGTGAAGGAGCCTGTTTCCATCAGGTGTAATAGGAAGTGATGGAATATTTTATTTATCTTATAAAAACAATTGAAGAAAATACTTTGCATGTTTGTGAAAGTTAGTTTGCCACATATGTGAGTTGGGTGCACAAACTAGCTGACTGTGTAGGCCAGAGGTCTTCAACCCTGCTCCTGGGGACCCACTCTCCTGGAAAGTTTATTTCCAACCGGCTTCAGCACACCTGCCTGCAATTTACATTTAGTCATTTGGCAGACGCTTTTATCCAAAGCGACTTACAATTGGGGAATACATAAAGCGATTCATCTTGAAGAGGCAATCAGACAGAGGAAGTGCTCGTAACACCAAGTCTCAGTCATTGTTCAAATAAGTACAAGCTAGCAAGGGAAGGAGAGAAAGATAAAGGGTAAGTTTATTTTTTTTAGAACAAGTTTAGGATGAAGTCAAGTAGTGTCGAAAGAGATGAGTTTTCAGTTGTTGCTTGAAGATTGACAGGGATCCAGCATTCCGGATAGGAGTGGGAAGATTATTCCACCATCCAGGAATGGTGAATGAGAATGTTCTGGAGAGTGATTTTGAGCCTCTCTGTGATGGTACCACAAGACAGAGAAGACTTTTCTCCATAACAGAAGCTGCTGCATAAAGGATGCAGTGCATATTTTCAGAAATATATAAAAACCCACACTGAAAAATAAAACTTGTAAGATTTACTTAATAAAATCCTCGTAACAATTTGCACTAACACATTTTAAGTAAATTTGACCGTTACTGCTCTGTACAATTGACCTGTTATTGTTGAATAAAATTACATAAAAAACAATAAGTGAGATTTACTTAATTTTTATTTGGCAAGTTTTTGCACACATATATTTTAAGTAAAATGTAAGTATTGTAATGTAAGTAAAATCTACTTAACTAAGTTAGGTAAAATTAGTAGAGGAAATAAATAAATTTAACATGGCCAGTTAGAGTTTGATGAGTCATTTTTACTTAATTATTTTAATTTAGATCTGCAATACTTAAGTACATTTCACTCTGTCATGGCTTCTAAAATTTACTCAATCGATGTAGCACTGTGAAACAACCATGCTATTAAAGCATGTGATTTTCTTACAATCATGCAAGTAAACAGCTTGTTATCCTTTTAAGATAATATGTCCACCCAATAGAATTATTACCCAAATGAACACAGAGACCTCAATACTTGGTACACCATACACAATGACGGTGACAATCAGTGGATAGTGTTAGTGAGTATAAATGGGTAATTTTGAGTAGACAATGAACTCCAGATGTCACAAAACAGTATGTTACAAAGCCTAACAACAAAAGCAACCATAAAACTGTGTAAATATAACTCAAAGACAGTGACAAATTTAACCATTTTAATTATTCATGCCCCAGTGCATGATGGGAAAAACGGGATCATAACTTTGATATTTACTTAAATAATCCTTGTAAACATAACAAACAATTCCAAGTAAAATATACTTATAAGTTCAATTTCTACAAGCTTAAATTGAGTACTAATATAGAATTTACTTAATTTTTTTAAATTCTTGTCTGAACTAAATTATTTAATGTAGAAATTTGTTTTTATGTAGTATTTACTTCACCAAAAAATATTTTTTATACCCAGCTGGGATCCTGACAGTGCAGAAAAAAAGCATTAGCTAAATCAGGGGTGTCCAATCCTGTTCCTGGAGGGCCCCGTTCTGCAGAGTATTGCTCCAACCAGCTCGTGTCTAGTGAGTCTGAAGATCTTGATTACTTTGGTTCAGGTGTGTTTAAATAGGGGCCCTCCAGGAAAAGCATGGGTTGGCTCAGTATTGGGTTTCTCTTTTTTATTGTTATGATAAAAATCAATTTTAAATCCACTTATTAATTTGAATAAATATGTCTGTTAAGCGTTTGTTTTGTATTTGTTATTTATGTTTTAATGGTATCAATATAAGCCACCAGTTAATCTTTCAATATAGATTTTTAAATATTTTCTTTTGTCAACAAACTGTTTTGTTTTCTTTCCGTAGTTGGAGGTGGAATCAAGAAGTCTGGGAAGAAATGAATGTGTTTCACTGTAATTTTTGCTTGCCGTTCAAACCACCAACTTATAATTTGGGTCATAAGTTTATTTTTTTTTACTTTATATTGCACTTGTAAAGAAAACATTAAGGAATAAAGTTTGTAATTCCGATTTCAGATGTGTAATGTCTTTGATTGCGAAACATTCAAAACAACTGTACAATATCCAAACATTGCAAGTAAATCCAGTCTCATGTAAACAGAAGTGTTCATAAAAGCTGATCCATCTTTATATTCAGATCTCCAGAATCATATTTCATGTTGAAAAAATGTTCCATCTCACAGTATCATCTTCATTTACCCTAAACAGAAAAAAAGATATGTTATTGTTTCTTTTCGTCATGTGTTTTAGTCATTGTGCTGCTGTTCATGTGTCTTACGTTTACGTTTAAGCTGCTTACGTTTTCTCTTCAGTTCCACCTCTACTGGATAGTGGTCACTCACTCTCTTTACCTGTGAAGACATTCAATCTGTGTTTTAGAAAAATACTAAACCCAGCATAAATTCTGTAAACTAAATGTACAGTAATAACTTATGTCTTTATGATAAGTGTTATTAAATATCAGTTGAAATGTTAAATGATTCTTATTTACATCCTCATCTTTCAGTTTGTAGGCCTTCTGGAAGTTGAATGGTTTTGCAGAGTTTGGAACAACAGCATTCTTCATATCGTCTCCATATACCACAATGCTGTGCATGAACACGTCACATTAATGAGAATGACTTAAAATCATATTTGTTCATTTTTTATCATAGTGTATAAATTACCGGTCATAAGTGTTATCATTTCTGGTGCTGGCTGTGGTGTCTTCGTCATCCCTGATCAGCCAGTGGAAGTTCTTGTCACTCCTGATGCGGATTGTTTTCATTTCTTTATCAGACACATAACTGCCATCTGCATTGAAGTCCCCCAAAATCATGATGTTCTGTATGGATATGCACATTTTTGTTTTATAAACTGCTTTTATGTATATTCTTGCTTCACAAACTTTATGCATGGTATCTCAATACACTATGTTCATCCAAAAATTTAAATTTTCTTAAAATATACTCATCCTCAGGTTATCCAAGATGTAGATGAGTTTGTTTCCTCATCTGATTTGGAGAAATGTAGCATTCCATCACTTTTTCACCAATGGATCCTCTGCAGTGAATGGGTGCCGTCAGAATGAGAGTCCAAACAGCTGATAAAAACATCACAATAATCCACACCACTCCATTCCATCAGTTAATGTCTTGTGAAACCAAAAGCTGCGTATTTGTAAAAATAAATAAATCCATCATTAAGGTGTTTTTACTTCAACTACTTAAAAATATCCATGTCCTTTATCCATAGTATTGCTTTCTCCAGTGAAAAAGTCATCTCGTCTGAATCAGGAGAGAAATATGCACAGATCAAGCACCGTTTACAAGGCTAATCAGTTCTAAACAAACATGGCGATGGATTTTTTTTTAATGTAAGACATCAACAGGGGATAGACATATTTACTGGAGGAAGCATTATTATGAATTGTGCACTCATATTTTAGTGAGAAGTGATGATTTAATGTTAAAACGCCAAAATGATGGATTTGTTTCTAACAAACACGCAGCTTTTCTCTTCTCAAGATGTTAATTGATGGACTGAGTAGTGTTGATTATTGTGATGTTTTTACCAGCTGTTTGGACTCTCATTCTGGCGGCACCCATTCACTGCAGAGGATCCATTGGTGAGCAAGTGATGAAATGCTACATTTCTCCAAATCTGAAGAAACAAACTCATCTACATCTTGGATAACCTGAGAGGATGAGTAGATACATTTACAGCAAATTTCCATTCCTTTAAGTGCAAATTTATTTCAGTTGAAAAATCCTAATGTCTCAACAAATGCATGATTGTTATAAAGGTATTATAGTTGTGCATAATGTTTTACATCAGTCTTCCATTTCATCTTGACATCCTGAAACACGTCATACAGTTCATCAAGTTCCTTCACTGAATCCTCAGGCTTGGTGTGGACAGGCATCAGCACCAAATCTTCCAACACTGGCATGACATGAACACAGTTAATAATAATTACAATCATTTATCTCCACACACACACCCTCTGTCACAGCCCAACCCGGAGATTAATGTAAATTAGCCAGTCACATTTATGTGTAATTTGTTTTTGACTGTTAACTGCATAAACTGGGAATTGAGTTATTACACAATGCAATACAAGGAAACACTACAAAGAAAAACACATTTCCTTGTAGCCTAAACTCATAGTCAGGGCCAGTAAAATTACATTTTGTATTAATGTGCCAAAATCACGAGACTGTTGCACCTATGATGTTACATTGAAGTAGTATGTTGTAGGCCTATTTACCTGTTTTATGACATTTGAATCGTAGAACATACGGTTCTCTGGCGAAAGCATCTTCATCTCCAGGCTGGTTGTCTTTGTATTGGTAAGACCCAACCAAATCCACCAGGTCGTCCCTTCATATTTAAAACAGACCATGTAGTTTAGTAAGTGAAAGTGACGTACAGCCAAGTATGGTGAATACTCGGAATTTGTGCTCTGCATTTAACCCATCCAAAGTGCACACACACAGCAGTGAACACACACACACTGTGAACACACACCCGGAGCAGTGGGCAGCCATTTATGCTGCGGCGCCCGGGGAGCAGTTGGGGGTTTGGTTCTTGCTCAAGGGCACCTCAGTCGTGGTACTGAGGGTGGAGAGAGCGCTGGACATTCACTCCCCCCACCTACAATTCCTGCCGGACCTGAGACTCGAACTCACAACCTTTGGATTACGAGTCCGACTCTCTAACCATTAGGCCACGACTTCCTTTATAGTACAATACATAAATAAAACTGATAGTCTTTAAATATTTAAAATTAACTTTCCATCCAAAGGTCCACTTGTTAGCACAAGACCTTTTATCACCCTCTCTCTGATCTTTAGAATAAAACAGCCTGTTTTATGTTTTTATAGTCTCTGCCCTGTTGAAAAAAACCAGCATATGCTGGTTAGGTAGGTTTTGAAGCATGGATGCTGGTTTGAGCTGGTTTATGCTGGTCACATGCTGGTTTAAGCTGGTCATGTGCTGGTCCTAAACTAGGACCAGCACATGACCAGCTTAAACCAGCTCAAACCAGCATCCATGCTTCAAAACCTACCTTACCAGCATATGATGGTTATTTCAACAGGGTGTCTAGACTATGAAAACGACACTCAAAGTGAATTTCAAAGTAAATGAGCAGGGCAAGTTCTTAAATTCAGAATGAGTGCCACCGACATGTAAATATAGATTGTCATGTGTTGAAATGTGTTTATCTATCGAAAATCAGAAAGTCTCAGACATTTAGTCCTCAGAGTAGCGCCATTCCGCCATATTTAATTTTTGACAGGAATGAAAATGAGGCTGTGAGGGACAGAATCAAAGTGCGTTCAATGGATTGTACTATGTATTAACAATATAGGCTACCCATTGTTCAGTTGACGAAACATCTTTCCAAAAAACATTCATTAGACAAAAAAAGTGAGTTGTGAAAATTACATGTAGCCTACATAGGACCTCTATACAGTCTGTGCACTCAGCTAACAATTTGGTTCCCAGAACGTTCTGTGAACGTTAGTTTCTGATTAAACCCTGCTGAAATAAAACAAACAAACTATAGAAACCATCACAGAATTTGTAATGGTTTTACTAGTTATAATGGGAATTAATAGGTCCTTGTTGGTCTCTACTGGTAATTTGTCGCCTTTTATTGGTGGCTTGTTAAAACCACTCAATCGTAATGGAATATGTCCCAAAACACACTACAGGAAACCATTTTTATTAAATGGATAATAGTTGATGGTGTAATGTCTTTCAGTAGGGTAAAAATAAAACCATTAAGGAATGTTCTCTATAGGTTCTCTTTAGGTTGTCATAAAATCATTCCTACAAAATTCTAGGAAGGTTATATTTTGGTTATTAAAAACAACCTCCAAAAAGGGAAATATTCTTTATAGGTTTCCTTTAGGTTGTCCCAGAAAAACTCCTGATTCTGGAAAGATTTATTTTAGAGTTATAAAAATACAATATAAAAGCAACCATTATGGAACGTTCTCTATAGGTTCTCTTTAAGTTGTTACCAAAACATCTCTCTGCAATGGTCTAGGAAGGTTTGTTTCTGGTTACAAAAACAATCTACAGGGAACTTTCTTATTTGGTTTCCTAAAAATAACAAAACAGGAACCAGATGGGAATGTTAGAGGAACATTCTATGTTTGCTGCACCCTCGTAAAATTCAATACGGCCTCCATCCCAATTAAGAGTCTAATGCATCTTCTTAATTACGCAGTTACCTGTAGAGGAACATAAATTGTTCTTTGTAATTTCCTCTTCCCAGGCGTGTGCTGATCTCTAAGGTGTAATGGTGCGTCTTGTTGAACCTGTTGATGAACAGTCAGCCATGTTTACTGCTGTCATGTAATAATGGGTTTTTTCAAGAAAAAAACACACCTGTTTGACTCACTTATTCAGCTCTTCGAGAAAATTATCCACTGCATCTCCGCTAGAATCCACCACTTCCAGAATAACAATGATGTCATAGCGTGACACAATCTGAAGAAAGGGAGCGACGTAAAAACAAAGCCATTACCCTCATAATCATCGTACCACACATGCTGCTCCTCCCGTGAGGGATTATCAGACATTAAGATAAATCTCATGTAATAGACTCATTCAAGATGTCAAATGTGATGTTTCGCATGTATTTCTCGTGACTCTGGACTTTCTGTAGGTGTGGACAGGCCTCACCTTGATCAGTGTTTTCAGCACGAACGGATCAGAGAGTTTTGATTTCCCAAATCTCTGGATGTTAAAAGAGGCGACCTTCATGATTCCTGTTAATCATGAAATGAAAGAAACCAAATTAGAAGTTTATAATGACACTTTCTGTAGAATAGAAATGCAAACCTACATAGAATGACAAATAGTAGAGCTCATTTCAAGCCATGCCTACAGCATTCATGACGTTTATACATTCACAAATGACTTTATCATGTAGTTGTCAACAAATAAAATTAATCACACTCTTTCTTCTTTTCTTAGAACGCTGTTGCTATCACCTGAATCTTTTTTAAGCAATTACAAGTGGAAGAACCTGTTTCAGGAGTCGCCAGAGGTGTTTACTACGTGTTTGAGATCATCAGACAAGATAATCTCTTCTTAAAATGGCCAAACATCACCTTAAAATGTGTTTTTATATTGTCTAAATACAAAAAAGGGGTAAATTTGATGTAGCAGAGAAGGAAATGGACTACTAAACAGAGGCAGAAGAATATGTCGATTCATTCAAGATTCAAGAAAGGTCTGTGTGAGGCCATTTCAGTAACTTGGTGTTGGGCCAATAATTGGTGCAGGAGGTCTTTATGCCCAGAGGGTTTCTCTGAATGGGGCAGAAATTAGTTCCAGTGCTCAGACATTGCTAAGTGCACTTCAAAGCAGTAAAATCGCCTATACATTCAAGCCACATATGGACGACAATCTGTCATGAACATGACACCACCACCCAAAACCTTATTTTTTGACAATGGCTGTAGTATAAAGGCATGGACTTATACAGAGTGTTTTCACATTCCACCTCATTCAACACCAAACAAGCAGAGACAAGTTTAGGGGCTTCATTTACATGATTTCCATTTGTGTGTGTGTGTTTAAAAAAAAATATAATTAAATCAAGAAAAAAAGCTAATATTTTTGGAATATGTTTCCAGATAACCTGACAGGAATATAAAAACACAAGAACCTTCTCAGATGCTGTCTGGACACTTATAAAACTATTTAAAAAAAAATAAAAATAAGATAAAGATTTAAAGAGTAAAAGAACAAAACTTAACTTACCACAAATATTTATTTTGAATTTAAGTTTTGAATTTAAATGACAAACTACATGAGATGCTGAGACAGCTGAGATGATTACATTCATGCCGAGATTACGTTGTCTGGACACTTGAAATTGTTTATTAAATTATGAGAAAAAATGGTACAAATTAAGATTGAAGGACTACAAGAACAAAATGTAACTTACCCAAGCACTGTTCCAAAGATGCACTGAAGAAAAAGACTGTAGATATTCCTAAAATCAGCTGCATTACTTATATTGGACACCTGCAACCTGATTGGCTAGACACAGGAACCTGTTGAGTGATTTGGCCCGGCCCCAACTTGGACATCCCTCGAAACAACAAAAGAGTTCCTCCCTCTGGGCAAACATTGACTCGGAAGTGGAATGCTGAAGCGTACAGGTGAGTTCAGACAATACAATCATCCTCATTACAGCCACAAAGCATTTAAAGTTGCACTGAAAGGTGGAGAAATAATTATCAGGTTGGACAGAATGAGATATTTCAGTTGTTTAAGCGCCATGTAAACCTGTAGAGTAAGAACAAATCGAAAGAGCCTGTTTGCATCAGTCAGGTGTAACAGGAAGCTGCTGCCTTAAGGATGCAGTGTGCTTATTTTTGGAAATGCATAGAAACTGAATTACAAATTCTGCAGTTGAAGGTAGTAGATAAAGGAGACTTTGTCCTGGACATTAGTTAAAGTGGATATTGGTTAAATTATAACATGAGGTTAAATATTTCTCTACATAGATGTTATATTCAACGTTACAGGTCCTTTGTGTTCATAACTGTCGTTGAGATGGAATTCATGTTCAGACAATCCAGGTGTGTTGGTTTTTTTTCCGCTTGAAATGCAGTCTGTGCCTCCATAGCGAAGTGAAATATGACTACAGTAAAGACCGGTGAGCCAAAAACAACATTACAGCTACAACAGGTTCAGAGGATTCGAGGAATTTAAAGAACAACAACAAAACATCATGTCAGGAAAATGGCGGGAAATGTTTATTCAGGTTTCAATAGATAGATAGATAGATAGATAGATAGATAGATAGATAGAAAAGTCATGTAAATGTAAAGCAAAATGATCACTTTAATTTTTTTAAATATAGTAGATTGTCGCAAAAATATTGAATTCTGGTCCTGGGAATAATGCCAGGAACAGGCAGGAAACAGCCAGATTTAGATAGATCAGTAGTCAGAGATGCAATCAACTGAAGGAAAATTTCCTGAAGAAAATAGTTTGTAGTTTCATTAGCAGAAGTCAGCTTCAACACTCGCGAGGAGTCCAGAATTAAACTCCAACAGAGGTCACTTACTATGTCATTACTTGGATAAAAAGGATACTGATTGGTTCAATTGTAGAAAAACGAAATTAGAGTTCACATGCAATGTCTCACTCCCAAGACATATGTGACCGTGGACCACAAAACCAGTCATAAGGGTCAATTTTTCGAAATTGAGATTTATACATAATCTGAAAGCTGAATAAATGAGCTCTCCATCGGATGTATGGTTTGTTAGGATAGGACAATATTTGGCCTGAGATACAACTATTTGAATCTCTGGAATCTGAGGTTGCAAAAAAATAAAAAATATTGAGACAATCAACTTTAAAGTTGTCCAAATTAAGTTCTTAGCAATGCATATTACTAAACAAAAATTAAGTTGATATATTTACAGTAGGAAATTTACAAAATATCTTCATGGAACATGATCTTTACTTAATGTCCTAATGATTTTTGGCATAAAAGAAAAATCTATAATTTTGACCCATACAATGTATTTTTGGCTATTGCTACAAATATACCCCAGCGACTTAAGACTGGTTTTGTGGTCCAGGGTCACATATATCTGCCACCCAATGCATCAGGGTGATGGAAGACGTCCAGCATTCCACCCTGAATCCCCCTGGAGACTACTGCACAGACAGATGCCAACACACATACATAGAGAATACGCAGCTTCTTCAAGGCTGGGTTGTTCAAACCCAAGGTCTAATCAGGAACTTTCACAAACACCCAGATACGAAGTACTTTTTGTCAGCTAGAGGTTTCAGACAATATTTCCTAATGTTTAAAGATGAAAAATAAAGTAATTGCTTTAATTGTAAATTGGTCATGTAGATGAGATGCCTAATGACCTTTGTGACCTAAGCTGTCATAGAAAGTTCAGAAGAGTAAATGTATGTTTTGATGTGTTGGGTGCTTTTCTCAAACCAAGGAGAGAGCACAATCCAGTGAGATGATATGTAATTCTATACTATTCAAGTTTCGCATGGGGAAGTCCTTCAAATCATTTAATATTTCGAAGAATAATATTAACAACAAACCACTCTTTATTTATTGAGCTATTTATTGAATCGGGAGTGGATTCCAGAATCCACCACTTCAATAGATATATAGATAGAACTATTGCATTCTGGGAAACCAAAGTCAAATTCATTATGAATTAACTTGTTTTAAATGAATACGTTATTTGCAAAGCATATAGGGAAATATGGTGGTTCTGAGGTCAAATCTAGTGACATTTTGACATATAAAAAAAAAAATAAGTGCATCAAGGTGCTCCAGCAGGTTTGAGTCTGAACTGCACTGATATCCTGATATCCTGATGGGTAAGGTTTCACAAATGCAAATTCATTCAAAAAGGCTCTTGTTTTTGACAGTCAACTCAGTTGGACTTTAAACCCATGGCTATGCGGTTACCTCCAGTCAAGCCTGCTATAAATTACTATAGAAATGACACTACCTAAGAGAAGATCTGTTATTAATCAGTGAGGCCTCTACTTCTCCGTTTTACGAGACATCTGTGCGACAGAAACCCTATCTGATTTAAAACAGGAAGTAGGCATGGCCTGTTTTCAAATGAGCAGCCATTCATTATTTACTAGCTGTCTAACGGACAACACAGGAAAACAAGACTTCATAGTAAACAAAAGCGTCGGTAAGAGCTGATTATTTGTGTGTTTACTTCTAGAAAAATAAATGTAAATACATAAAACATTTAATTTATATATAATAACAGATATATAACAGATTTTTTAACATTTAAGAATGAAGAAAGATGATCCTTGAATGTGTTAATGTTTTCATTTCATACTGGTGCATTGGAGCTTCTTTCTATTCTTAGATGAATTTATTTAATTAAAACTTTGTGTTGTTTTGAGTACATTTTGTTTTTGAACTTTCAAAATGAAACTCACTGTGGTTTCCTTACTGTCTCTACCGGATCTGCTGTGGTCCTGCATTATCTGACATGTCAGCTCTTTATAAACTATAAGGGTTTCCTGTGTACGAACAATGCATCCTTGAATTGTCTGTTAAACTTCCTTTGGCGATTTACAACAGGAAAATGGTATAGAAATTCCTCTGATTATAAGTTTGCATGATGTACCAAACAGACCTGAAAACATGAAGCCAGTCTGAAGTGTTGTTGTCGTGAAACTCGTTTCACGTTGTGATGGTGTTCACTTTCTTAAGGTCGACACCATGAAGATTGCATCTTTTAACATCAGACGTATGGGTCAAAGCAAGCTGTCAGACAAAAATATTGTGAAATATCTCATTAAGGTGAGTTTATAATCTGACTGTTTAAGAAAATCACATAGTAAAAGCTCAGAAGTATTTTTAAAACAGACCACAACACTCTTTCCTAGATCTTCTCTCGGTACAGTATAATCATTCTTCTTGAGGTGGTGGACAAATCGGGCAAATCTATAGCCAAATTTCTGCAGGAGCTTAACAGCACCAGGTCTGTATGAACCTTCAGAGATTCTCTTCACCATCTGTAGCTCAAAAGCCTAAACTCAAACCCAAATTGAACTTTTTCTCCTACAGAGCTAATAAGAAACGTCCCTTCACTATGGTGGGAAGCTCCAGGCTGGGACGGACTCTTTATAAGGAACAGTTTGTCTGTTTCTACAGGTACAACATTTAGAAAATTAGTGTAAATTATGTTATCAGGATAAAAATTGGAGCAAAAAGCGAAAGAATCAAATCATGCATTTCACAATTTTGTAGCATTTAATACGTCTTCCTTTTCCCTTAATGCAATTAGATGTTTAATTAGGAATAGTCATACATATAGATACACTTTTTTTGCTCATTTCTAATAGAAAAGACGAGGCTGAACTGGTCGATACGTACCAATACGAAGACAATCAAGTAGGTGACGAGGACGCTTTCTCTCGGGAGCCCTTCATCTTGCGTTTCCACTGTAAACACACAGGTAACCAACCTCTGTTCAACCTTGGACCAGTACATTAAATTTCTGCACCAACTCTAGACTAAAAAGTCTTCAGTGATAACATGACTTATACTTCACCCAAAATGAAAAGTCTAGGTTCATTTACTCACCCTCATGTTGTCCTGTGTTCTTCTGTTTAATGATATTAAATGGGAATTGGAGCTTTCAACATTATGGTGAATGGGTTGGGAACTGAAACTAAAGATGTTTTAAATCAAAAGATGTAAAACCACCATAAAAGTGGTCTATACAACTTATTTGAGAAACTGACCAAAACTGAAGTCATTATTCATTCGTTCATTGTAATTGCATGTTCCTACATAACCATAAATGTTTCAGGAGGTTGACCACATGAGCTGAATTATAATAATTTTGTCTCTTTCAGTGCTAAAAGATTTGGTGTTGATCCCTGTTCACACAAAGCCCAAAGACTCACAGAAGGAACTGGATGAACTATACGACGTCTTTCTGCATGTCAAAGATAAATGGAAAACGGATGTGAGTTTACCCCTAAGCAACCACAACACATTCCAGAGGAAATCTATAGTTCTCTTTGTTTTGCACCTATACTCTTTTCTCTCTATCTACTTCCCTTGGGGTCCGTCTTTAGGAAACAAGGCATATCTTTCCATCATGGCTCTCAAAAAATGTCCTTTTCCTTCAGATAAATCGAAAGTTATTGTCTTTGGCCCCTCTAAAACTAGAACACAAAACATACTTAATCTTGAGTTCTTAAAATTTTGCTATTTCATCCCAAGTGCGAAATCTGGGTGTGGAAATCGACAACGGCTTGAAATTTGACAAACAAATCAGCTCTGTAGTGGGCTCTAGTTTTTTTTTCATCTTCGCTCGCTCTCTCAAATTAAAACCTTTCTTTCTAACGCCTCTTTCGCCTTTATTACATCTCGGCTGGATTGCAACTCTCTATATTGGTGTTTCGAAGACTCAAATTTCCCATTTACAAGTCGTTCAAAATGCAGCAGCTAGATTACACCCCTTGTAATCATGTTACAACCCTTCTGAGATCTCTACATTGGCTGCCTGTTCAGTATAGAATTGAATATAAAATCTTATTATTTGTCTATAAATCTTTAAATAATCTAGCACCATTTTATCTGACGGACTTACTCCACCCTTACACTCCTAAACGAGGACTTAGATCGGGAAACAAATTCCTCTTTCAGATTCCAAGAACCCGCTTGAAAACAAGGGGAAATAGAGCTTTTGAAGTGGCTGGCCTCACTCTGTGGAATAATCTCCCGACCCAAATTAAAATGGCTTCCATTTTATCTGAGTTTAAATCTTTTCTCAAAACTCATTTGTTTGTCTCGGCTTTTAACATGTAATTTTATCCTGTTTTTATTGTCCCTAAGAAGTGATTATTGATTTTGTCTCTTTCTTGTGTATCTATATTGTAATTATTGTACAGCACTTTGGTCGGCCGGCGGCCGTTAGTAATAAGAAATAAACAAAACTTTTTATAATTTATTTAATAATAAATTGCTTTAGAAATAAACAGAACTTGAACTTGTTTTGGATAAAGCGTCTGCCAAATGTGCGAATGTACACATTCACAAGAATTGAGTAGATTGACTTTACTCAATCCAAAGTGGAGATAAAGAAATTTTTGCCCAGCTAGAATACACAAATGAGCTCTAGTTTGGCCAAACATTATTGATTAGAGTTTGAGAGAAAGCTCAAACTGTCTTACAGAACGTCATGATCCTTGGCGACTTCAACGCGGACGGTGCCTATGTCTCCAAGAAGAAGATGAAGGCCATCAGGATCCGCAGCGATCCTGATTTTCACTGGCTGATTGGGGACGATGTGGACACCACAGTTATCCAGTCCAACGACCACACCTACGACAGGTGAGGTGAAGAAATGGTAGGCAGTCACAAACTGCTGAGGCATGGTGCGATGTGACAAAACTCACACAGTGTAGACAGGCTGTAGACACCATATTGAAAATGTGAGGCTGTGAAGGATAGACTTACAGGGCCAGATTTACTAACAGCTTGCACATTCAGGCTTATTCAGTGACGAATAAGGCTGACCTTATTGCATATGCATTTGTAGGAGTTTCCCTTTCCAGACACAAAATGTATGGGAAGAAAGTATTTTAAAGCGATAGTTCACCCCCAAAAAATCTGTCATTCATTACTCACCCTCATGTTGTTCCAAACCCGTAAGACTTTCATTCATCTTTGGAACACATATTAAGATACTTTTGATGAAATCCGAGAGCTTTCTGATCCTCCATAGACAGCAAGGGAACTACCACGAGAAATGTAGTAAGGACATCGTTAAAATAGTCCAAGTGACATCAGTGGTTCAACCTTAATATTTTGAAGCTATGAGAATACTTTTCATGTGCAAAGAAAACAAAAATAGTGACTTTAATCAACAATTTCTTCTTTTCCGGTCAGTCTCCACAAAGTATTCTTGTAGCTTCATAAAATTACAGTTAAACCACCAATATCACATGTACTTTTCTGGGCCTTGAATGTGGTAGTTCCCTTGCTATCTATGCAGGGTCAGAAAGCTCTCAGATATCAACAAAAATATCTTAATTTGTGTTCTGAAGATGAGCGAAGGTCTTACGGGTTTGGAACAATATATGGGTGAGTAATAAATGACAAAATTAAATTTTTTTGGTGAACTATCCCTTTAAATAAATTATACAAGTTTATTTTGTATGTATGTTGTATGTAGTAGGCCTATGTAGTATATGTTTTGTGGTAGTTAGTTTATTAGTATTTGCGCCATTATTTAACGCCCCAAAAACATGTCTTAACCCATTTTGTGCCTTTTATCATCTGCACTGCTTGTCTGCGACTCTATGATAATTTGCGCTGCTCTTGGTAGATTGTGTTGGTCATTCTGGAAATGTGCTGGCTACGTCTGTGTTCTTTAATTTGCCCATTGTCTGTCAGGAGATAACCAGCAGAACTTCCCACTCCCATCAGTGTTTGTATGGGATTGTGCTCTCACGCTAATTTGCCCTGTTTCGTCAATCTGGCCTACAGTCTGTACAATGGCACGCATTGTATAAAGTTCCTAGATCACAGAATTTTCCCAACTTTCAAATCGTTTTAATGAAATTTTTGTCTACTGAACGTTTCTTTTTTGAAAAGACATTTCATCAGCTGGACAACTGGTATGTTGTTAAATAACAGTACAATCCATTGAACACACTAGATTTCTGTCCCTCACAGCGTCTTTTTCATTCCTGTCAACAATTAAATATGGCGCTACCCTGACTAAAGTTATATTGTCTGTTGTCAGAAGTAGCGCAAGAGCCTGGAGTACGCTGGAAATAGAACAGGGCATCAGTTTTCTGTCGAGGATTTATTTGGTGTAGACAGAATCACTGATTATATTAAGTTCTATGGACTTTTGTCAAATAGCATCATGCAACTCACATCCGGTGTAGACACTGTTTTAGACTATGAATGTGAAATGATTACTATTAATTAAAAGATGAGCAAACCATTGCTTAGATGTAACTAGAAGCCTTAGAGTTTTCAACTAAAAATGCAAAAAGAAATTTGGCCATTTATTTAAAGGACAACTGCATTTTGGGGGCCTGAAAGTGCAAAATTTTGAAAATAGGTTTCAAACTGCAAGTTTCTGAAAACAATACTGTATTGAACTTAGTGTAAACTACAAGAACACAAATTTGTGAAAACGGTGACGTCATACATGTGTATTACATGTTCAGTCAATATAAATGTGCATGTGTACAGGTGCATAGTACTTCTTTACAAAGCAACATCGCCAACTACTGGCCTGGCATGCATAATACTGCATAAATTTTTTTTTTTTTTTTAAAAAAAAAAAAAAATTGTGTGAACGTTGTACACAAAAGTCTTCAAAAATGTGAAGGAAAACTTTTTCTGTTTTTGTACATTGTTGTTGTGTAAACAAACTAAAAGGACAGGTCAGTCTGCCAGTCAAGCTTTGGAAAATGTTGATGGCAAATATTTTTTCCTAGGATTGTGGTGTATAAGGACGACATGTTAAAAGCTATTGTTCCAAGATCTGCAAAACCTTTCAACTTCCAGGAAGCCTACAAACTTTCAGATGAAACTGTTAGTATATTAATTACATATGTCTAATTTTTTTAATAAATTTGAGGTTCGCATACAGACTAGAAAATAATATATTAATATGATTAATCTACGGCAGGCCCTAGACATCAGTGATCATTACCCAGTGGAGGTGAGTCTGAAGAAGTCGTCTGCGACAAAGACCAGCAGCAAAACCAAAACCAAAACACAGAAACGCAAAGCATGATGGGATGCCAATGCACACTGTATAGGATCTTAACTTCACTCTACTGAAGGAGAGATGCTACCTCTTCATAAGAAAAATAATTTAAAAAAGACCCTTAAAATAATAAAAAAAGGCCTTAAAATAATTTAAAAGCAGTTATCTTTTCATGCTAATTTAATGAAATTTACATTTCAATATAGTTCACATGCTTATAAATGTTTGAAATGACTGTGAAATCTCAAAATAAACTTTTCATTTTTATTTATTTAATGTCATTTTTCCAACAAGCTTATTATTTCATGCCTAAAGTGTTAATAAATGTGTTAGTTCGCACAGCTAGATACAACCACTAATTGGTAGCAAATACATTTTAAAAATACTATTTTAACACAGGAACTACTGTACTGTACAAACAATGAATTGGCAGGCAAACAAGCGATAAATGCCAAACCACTGCTATTGTGTGAAAATCATGCCTCGAGTGCCTTTAGCGAACTCTAATTTAGCTTGTGGCAACAAGCATGACAAGTCGGTTAACAAGCAAAACAGTTAACATGGACATTAGCTTCTGCATTACCAAACAGAGATCAATTACAGCAGTCCACTTACCTTCAAGGAATCAAGCAACCTTCATTAGCAAGAAAGTATTCACAAATGAGATTAAATGTGCAAGAAGTCTTAAAGATGAAATAGAACAATTAGGTTACAATGAATATTTGTACCACCATTTTTGTTGACTGTATTACAGGTGGCTCCTGGTGGTGGTTGAGGAGAGATCCCCCCTCATATGATTGTAAAGCGCTTTGGATGTATGGCAATACACAATAAAGCGCTATATAAATGCATCATTCATTCATTCATTCATAAAGTAGTCTGTAGATGTGTGAAATCCTCTAATAGTCCATCTCAGCAGATCCATGTACTGTAGATCACCAGTGACAGGAAAGGTAAAAATGGGATGGCTTCTTCTTTCCTTCCTGACATCGGGACACATATTGTGTGAAATCCTCTAATAGTCCATCTCAGCAGATCCATGTACTGTAGATCACCAGTGACAGGAAAGGTAAAAATGGCATGGCTTCTTCTTTCCTTCCTGACATCGGGACACATATTGTATAGTTGTCTGTGGGACTGATTTTGAAAAGAGCCATTCAAAAATCTGCAAGCCAGGTGTTTGGACACGTCTGAAGATTGGCTGAGTCGGCTGAATCATGAAGATGCAAGGAAAGGTAAAACACAAAAGAGAAAACGAACATTAACCTCTCTTTGTTGTTAATAAAGATTAGTAAAAATTTGTATAAACTCACCGATTAAGGAGGAGATCAAGTCCATCAATGAACATCTCTTCTGATTTGGAGTCACTAACTTTCCCTACCCTTCCTTTATTTATCAAAGAATAAACAGCGATGGAGAAATTTAAGCAGGAGTACACTCTATTTACAACAGCTGTTATATATAAGTATATAATATATGTATATATATATAAGATTGAAGTTGCAAAAATTTAATTGTTCAATTAGGAGATTAAAGGCGTAATATTGCATGAATAAAGCAGGAATATTTTGCGCGAAATACACTATTACGAGAAGCGGCATGATTCAAAATGTTAGACATTGCTTCTAAATCAAAACATTTATAAAAGCAGGTACACACATGAACAAGTAGCGATCAGAATCATAAACAATTTAACAATTTGTTTTCTATATCTGATTTCATTTAACGGACTTGGTTTGTTAGCAATTTTATTACTGATTATTTTAGTATTTGATTAGATCGATTCTAACTACTCACAAATACAGTATAGTTTTTTTTTTTTGCATTTTATGACAAATTTGTATGTTTTAGTAACTACACTTATTTAAGTCTCACAAGTGTTTATTTAGTATAAAAACAGTAACAGATCCCAATTCTCTAGTTGCGCTGTACTGTGTGTTTGATGTTGCAGATCGACTGTGTGTTATTCTGCTCTCATTTTCCTCTCTCATCACATTCGATTCAATTCTGAGTATTGTTTTTCTCGTGTTTGATTTTGCTCTCAGCAATGAGTTTCGGATAGTGATCCTAGCACACACTAGACACAAAATCCCAGCACTTAGGCCTTTACTCTGCCTCATTCTCACTGCTGCTATCTGGGTAATGCCAGCTAGTGAAACAGTCGCGCTTGGGAACGAAGCACAGTGCCACATCACAAGTCACACACATGACTGGAGTTTTGTAGTAGCACATTTTGCACTTTCGCCTTCCAATGCTGCTGTCCCCACTGATATGCTTGGGCAAATGGGAGTAAGGGGTAAGAATCGGACGTATTTGTGCAGGGGCAGATGCAGGTCCTGTTCCTGCAAGCTCAGTAACAAGCGCCTCACGAAAGGCTTTCTGGGTCAGAGGCTTCTGGTTGTTCATCTTGGCCATCTGCTGGTGCAAAATGAAGGCATTGACTACGGCGATGTCCACAAAGTGGAAAAAAAAGGACCGATACCACCTTCTTGTTTTATGTAAAACTGTGTAAAATGAAATGAGTGCATCAGACAGATCCACTCCTCCCATGTGCCTGGAATGAATGGAAAATTCATTATAAGATGCGTAATATAATAGGTACAACTTCAAACCAGTGAGTTAATCTACTAACTTGTTGTAGTCCAGCACTGCGACTGGAACGGGGAAATCCTGAATGGCCCAAACTCCATCGGCTCCTCTCACATTCCTCTTAATGGAGTCCCCATTAAAGGCTTTATGAAAGGTGGAGCACATCAGCACGTCCCTCTTGTCCTTCCACTCAACAAACAGCAGATTGTCTTCTCTAAACCAGCGAATATTGCCACGAGGAGCCGGTGTCTTTGAGTGGCCAATGCGGTTTGCACGAACGGTGCCACAAGCCCAGATCTTTTTACGGAGCAGCAGATCTCTGAAGAGCTTGGGACTGGTGTAAAAGTTGTCAACAAACAGCTTGTAACCACTTCCCAACAACCTTTCGTTTGCCAGAATCATGACAGAATCATAGCTAATACCTTTGCTATCCTCCAAATTTGCCTTTCCTTGATAAATGAAGAAGTCCCATGTATAGCCACAGAGGGAATCTGCCAGTACAAAAAGTTTGTACCCCCATTTTGTAGGTTTGTTTTTCATGTATTGTTTGAGTCCATTTTTAGCCTTTGATGCCACCATTCGTTCATCAATGGAGATGTTCTGAGCGGGATGGAAAGAGGCTCTGCAGGCGTCCCTAATGTCCTGGTACAGCGGTTTGATCTTACACAGGCGGTCGTATTCAGGTGTTCCTCTCTTCTTGTCATTCTCTGCATCCACTTTGGGATCACTAAGATGAAGAGCTTTACTGATGGTCATAAACTTCCTGCTAGACATGATTTGAGAAGGATAGGGAAGATTATATATATGAGACTTCCTCCAATAGTCTGTCAGTTTGAAGCATTTCAGCAAACCCATGTAAATCACCAGTGCTATGAATGACTTCAGATCTTTTACTGAAATGTCCTCCCATGGCTTCTTCGTTCCTTCCTGACGCATGGCCCCGTATGCATTTGAGTTTGCTAAAATTGTCCGCAGGACTGATTTTGAAAAGAACAACTCAAAATACTGCAGAGGACTGCACGATGCAGTGGAGACCAGCCGTGGGCCGGGTGTTTGTTTAGGTCTGAATACTGGCTGTGTCGGCTCAACATCAGGCTCATCTGCACTTTTCCACTTCTGTTCTGAGATGCTCAAAGAAAAAGGTAGGGATCGACTCACACTGCTTCTCCTACCTTTGCTTTTGCCACTTTGTACAGAGGCAGGCGAACCAGATCTGCAAGACTTTGCTGGAGATGGTGATAACGGAAGACAGACTGGATCTCTTCTTCTTTTGTGGAGTGACCTCTGGATACCAGTCATCATCATCAGAGACATCTGTAAACCTGTTACATTAGGCAAAAAAAAAAAAAAACGAACATTACAAACACTATGCAATAACACATGTGAGTAACATTACATTTCTGAATGTGGTTTTAATACTTCTAGATTGTTCTATAAAATAAAAAAATGGCTTTTCTTTGTTTACATGCCTATATTTATTTCACTTATGTGCCTTTAAATAAATAGAAGATTTTGTATACTTTATATGTGTGCCTTACAGCTCACAGCACAGACAATCGAATTAAAAGCGAAATCGCTATGAGCATGCGCGATTATAATACCACAAAAAAGGTAGCAATTCAATTACACTAAAACGGTCCGCCTACTCTGCGTAATTAAAACGCTAGGGCGGCACTTCATAAAAACCCAGGTCTTCCAGTCTCTTATCGATCTGATGTGCATGAAGTACTCCAGCAACCAGGGATAGGATCGAGAACATAGGCTACAACATCCAATCACGTTTTCAACTCGATGGTTTCTTTTTTTATCCCGCGATAGAGACGATAAACACGTTATGCTGTATCTCCCCATATTCACGTTCTGAACCTGTTCGGATGCTAATCTAAATTACAAAATGCTGATAATTTGCTATATGGAATAAAGAGCATTTTTAACTAACTGTGTGAAAAGGATATATTTATTAGAAAGGAAAGGATATCTTTACTAGAATAAAGGGTTAATTAGAATTACGCTGTGTGAATATATATATATAGTAACATCAATTCAATATTAAAATGATATACAAATGTAGACAGTGTTCCAAAACAAGATACAGTGGTTTGATTCACAATGACGTAATAGAGATCAGAGTCCACTTTCAAGTACGGGTACAAAGCCAATTTTATTTTTATAGCACTTTTCACATTGTGCACAACATTCATAATGTATGAATGAAAAGACTTGATTATTTTAACACTGTTGGGTCAACTGACAAGTGAATCTGTTAGAAGAGCGTTAGTGAATACTGATCGTATGGCTGGATTGACTCCATGTTCTACAGGGTCATTCATTCATTGCGTGATTTGAATTCATTATGATCCAAGCAAGACAAAACGAAATCGAGTACATTAATACTAAATATATATCAAATAAACGGCTAAATTTATTTTCCATTCGATCATTCATTCATAAATTTGCTATTTTGGCATGCATTTTCGTATAACAATAAAAAAAGTCTTACTCAGGACCATCAACTTACTCATGCAGAAGAGTTTCGAGATCATCAATAGACATCTCTTCTACTGCAGAGTCGCAAGAAGCCTCACTCTCCTTGTCAGATAAATCATACCATTCTTTCGTCTCGTCTTGTTCTTCATCACTGTTCACACATTCCTCCAAGCTGTCCATAACGCTATCAACCATCTCCTTATTACACGCATCCATCGTTAAATGCAGCGCTGCACAGGGTCGCAGATAAGAGGAGTTTGCTCCAGCAAATTGAGCAAAAACACCATGCGGAGATGTCTTGCAGAATGCAATAAACCCGTTAACCACTGCGATCGCACTTTCATTCGCTATTGTTCTTGTCTGTCAAGATTTACCATCCAGTCATTGGCCAGATCCGCCCTGAAAATACACCAGGTATCCCGTACAGGGATTTATGATCCTGATTGGATGTTTTGAAATAAAGCGCTCAAGTTATATACCCCGAGGGCATTTTTACAATCCATGCGAAGATATTTTTGAATGAACATGTCCAAAGATGTATAGCAAAATCTACAAATCGTCGTCTTCACTTT
Organism: Schizothorax lantsangensis; assembly: GCA_027422415.1. NCBI lineage: Eukaryota > Metazoa > Chordata > Actinopteri > Cypriniformes > Cyprinidae > Schizothorax > Schizothorax lantsangensis. Next base: position 9,708,693 of record CM049843.1, read on the forward strand.
GGAAAACAAATATCTCATACACAATATGGACAAAAGTATTAGGGCACCCCCCTTCTACTGAACAGGTTTGACTACTTTAACCAAAAGCTCATCACCAAACACCAATGTCTTGTACATATGGGTTCAATCATTTTAGACTCTTCCAAAACTGTTGCAACAGAGATGGAAATACAACTTTTAAATACATGAATTATGTTTCCATCTTTATTGCCAGTTTTGGAAGTGCATTTTTCTGTTCTAAAGAAGGGGGTGTCCCAATAATTTTGTCCATATACTGTATACAAGTCATTGGTGTTTGGTGATGAGTTTTTGGCTCAAGGTCTGCATTTACAGTCACACCAGAGGTGTTAAACTGGGATTAAGACTTGGTTTTATGCAGACCAGTCAAGTTCTTCCACACTGACATAATTTCTTTCTGAACCTGGCCTTATACACAGAGGCATTGTCATGTTAGAATAGAAAAAGAGTCCTGTCCAAACTGTTGCTATAAAATTAGAAGCACACAATTCCATAGAACATCATTATATGCTTAAACATTAAGATTTGTACTCATAGAAATTACTAAAAGGGGGTGTCCCAATACTTTTGGCAATACAGTGTATGTGTTTTGTGTGTACAAAAAGAGACTCTAAAAGAGCACTTAATAAGAAATCTATTTAATGACATGCAACAATTTACAAACAGCTCATACATCTTTTAAACTAGACAAAGATATTTTTACACCTTTAGAATGACAATATAAAATGTGTTATTAATGTCTACACAGTTGTAAGACTAATATTAAGCACCTTTCCATCATCAGGTCACATAGCTCAGAATCTGACAGGCATCAGTAACAACAGCATTTCTATTAGAACATGTTTTGGTACAATTACAAACCGTTCCACAGATTTTCCAGCAAAGTCAGCTAAAGGTGCTCAGGACAGGAGAGGCTCAATGGTCGATTAGTCACTCACGACTAGCCCTATATATTCTAATCCTGCTTTTGCAGCACCACAATAGTCAAAGAGTCCATAAATGTGTCTGGATCGATTCTGCAATGGTTAAATATTAACTGATGGTGCAAAAGCCCTGAAAATACAGTTCTAGTTTGGTTCCAGCGCAACAAAATAAACATGGGAGATTTTTTTCATATATTTACTTGCAATGCGAATACTCAAAAAGCTACCAGAAGCTAAAATGTCTTTAAGATATTTCCAGTATTTATAAGCTTCACATGCCATTAGTCTGTCATCAATGTCTTGCTAGTTTCTGGTTATCTTGATTTCTGGGTTTTAGTTGGCAGTTTGGACTTGTTTATGAATAAACTGCACTTGTAAGCATTTAGCCCAAAGTATACTTCGGTTTTTACCCGTACGCGAGGGTGCAGGTTCAGTGTGTGTGATACAAATTTTTCACCAGAATAGTACATGTGTACCTTATGCTCTCTGTCCAACTTTGTATGTGCAGGTCGCACATGTGCATTACATTTGTTTTGTACAAATCAGTTATTCCACTAGGTGGCAACACTGCCTCGGCCATTGTTTCACGACAGAAAACAAAAACAAACAAAACAAATTAAGACACTGCAACAAAAAACACCTGCATTGACAAGCACTCGTGTGCATGAGAGATAGGCGCAACTTTAGTTTAAAAGAGTACAAAATATATTTTATCTGTCAAAATATCTGGAAAAAAAGTGTAGATGCTGGACAAAGACGAAACTTTCTAGAGGGCATGTGTCGACCACCTGCGTTCGCGCATGCTATATTTTGAATGGCTATGCATTCAACTGTACACAAGCTCTAGCGTGCAATGTATACCTTGAGCATTACTCTGTGTCAGACTAATTCATGCCATTTACTGTAACAGTCACGCTTTGGAACAAAGCATAAATTCACCCGGCAAGTTGCACACATGACTGGAGTTTTGTTTTGGCACATTTTGCATTGCCGTCTTCCAAAAGTGCTGTCTCCTTTGAGGTACTTGGGCAGGTGGGAACCTGTAGCAGGAACCGGTCGTTCTTGTGCTGAGGCACATAAAGGTCCTGTTCCCGCAAGCTCTGCAACAAGTGCCTCCCGGAAGGCCTTCTGGGTCAGAGGCTTCTGGTTCTTCATCTTGGCCATCTGCTGGTGCAAAATGAAGGCATTGACTACAGCGATGTCCACAAAGTGGTAAAAAAAGGACCGATACCACTTTTTTGTTTTATGCAGGACTGTGTAATATCCTATAAGGGCGTCAGACAGATCCACTCCTCCCATGTGCCTGGAATGAAAGGAAAATTGTGATTTATTATAATACTTGCTTTTAGAAGTAATGAATTACAACATTGTGTTACTCAGTAATGCATTATTTTACTAGTTAGTTAAAAACTCAGATTACCTAACTCACGTTACTTGCAATGCATTACCCTCAAGCACAAACTTCATACCACTGAATAAAATCTACTAACTTCTTGTAGTCCAGCACTGCGGCTGGAACGGGGAAATCCTGGGGGGCCCAAACTCCATCGGCTCCTTTCACATTCCTCTTAATGGAGTCCCCATTAAAGGCTTTATGAAAGGTGGAGCACATCAGCACATCCCTCTTGTCCTTCCACTCAACAAACAGCAGATTGTCTTCTCTAAACCAGCGAATATTGCCACGAGGAGCCGGTGTCTTTGAGTGGCCAATGCGGTTTGCACGAACGGTGCCACAAGCCCAGATCTTTTTACGGAGCAGATCTCTGAAGAGCTTGGGACTGGTGTAAAAGTTGTCAACAAACAGCTTGTAGCCGCTTCCCAACAACCTTTCGTTTGCCAGAATCATGACAGAATCATAACTAATGCCTTTGCTCTCCTCTGAATTGACCTTTCCTTCATAAATGAAGAAGTCCCATGTATAGCCACAGAGGGAATCTGCCAGTACAAAAAGTTTGTACCTCCATTTTGTAGGTTTGTTCTTCATGTATTGTTTGAGTCCATTTTTAGCCTTTGATGCCACCATTCGTTCATCAATGGAGATGTTCTGAGCGGGATGGAAAGAGGCTCTGCAGGCGTCCCTAATGTCCTGGTACAGCGGTTTGATCTTACACAGGCGGTCGTATTCAGGTGTTCCTCTCTTCTTGTCATTCTCTGCATCCACTTTTGGATCACTAATATGGAGCCCCGCGCACATGCTAAAAAATTTCCTTCCAGACATGATTCTCGCAGGATACGGCAGACTGTATATGTCTGATTTCTTCCAGTAGTCTGTCAGCGAGAAGCATTTCAGCAAACCCATGTAAATCACCAGTGCTATGAAGGACTTAAGATCTTTTATTGAAATGTTCTCCCATGGTGTCTTCTTTCCTTCACGACGCATGGCTCCATATGCATTTGTGTGCTCTACAAGTGTCTGTAGCACTGATTTTGAAAAGAACATCTCAAAATACTGCAGAGGACTGCATGTTGCAGTGGAGATCAACTGGGGGCCGGGAGTGTTTTTAGGTCTGAATACTGGCTGTGTCGGCTCAACATCAGGCTCATCTGCACTTTTCCACTTCTGTTCTGAGCAGCTCAAGGAAAAAGGCAGGGATCGACTCGCGCTGCTTTTCCTACCTTTCCTTTTGCCACTTTGCACAGAGGCAGGTGAACCAGATCTACAAGACTTTGCTGGAGATGGCGATACAGAAGACAGTCCGGACCTCTTTTTTCGTGGAGTGGCCTCTGGATACCAGTCTTCATCAGAGGTATCCGAAAGCCTGTTGCATTAAGCAAGACAACAAACTGGCATTAGTGATGTAAATATACGGACACAAATGTGTTACATTCAATAATAGAATATAGTTTCAACAAAGAAACTGTAAATAGTATTGAAGAATTCAAAAATTATGAAAGTTTAACTCGGCTTACTTCAATAACAGTATCAATGTTGCAATGTTTACCAATTATGAAACGATTTTAATTCAACTATAAAGCTGCTATACAGAAAGTAATTATTCAGGTCAAGTCAATAAATGTTGTTTTGATTGAATTAGGCGGTATTCAACTATAATTGTTAGCTGTTTCTGCTGGAATAGAAGAAAATGCAGACGTTTTATGAGATAATTAATAAAGCAAGCCAAATTATTAAAAGAACAGCAATTTAGAACACCTCGAGGTTAAAAAAAAAGTACACTTCCATAATCAATAAATTTTGTACTTAATATACTAAAAATTATTCCTTGTTTTAAGATCAACTAATTAAATCTATTTTGACACCAAGGGCTTTTCACACTTGAAATTGAAGGCTGGATAAGGAATCCTGGGTTATCTGTAATCACGTTTCACACTGCTCATACTATACCTGGGGTTAACTGTTAACCCTGGGTATTCATTAACAGACGTTTCACACTGTACATTCCTAAACCCCGGGTTAACGTTCTTATTTGCATATTTGCGGTGTCACTGTCACTGATTGGACGAACAGCAGGCAACCTGTTTACACGGCTTTTCCCGTGTCTTGCCAGTTATTAAAAACAATGTCTCCGCTTATGTCTTTAGATCAGCAAAGATTGAGGAACAGCTGATCATAGCTGTACAGGCAGGGATAGCCATTTTTAAATAAATTTAGTAGCAGAGCTACTGCAAGCGATTTAGTGCTGGAAATCAAGGATATTATAGTTTTGAATTTTTTAATTAATTTTTATTTTAATATCGTTTTCAAATTTCCTATAATTTCAGTTTAGTTTTAGTTAGTTTCATTATTGGTTTTGTTAGTTTTAGTTTAGTTTTTATTTTGCGAACACATTTCTATTTAGTTTTTATATATTTTAGTTTCAGTTTTAGTTTTAGCAATTATAGTTTAACAGAGTTAATGGAACACTTGCAGTGAACACTTGACCAAAGCAAGACATTTAATTTTAGCAAAGTTGAATGCTTGCAGTTTACAGTTAACTCTTGTGCAAACCTCTTAATAATGAAATTAATTCTTTACAATTGAACAAAAACCAAAAATATGCAACTTATATGTATAAAATGTATTCATTCATATTCATGTTCATATTCATTCATATTAAAGATGTAATCTTGTTAAACATGCCAATAGTTTACAAACAACAAGCTAATCAAGGTTTTCAGAGTTACTAAGCTACAGGCAGTTGTTTTAATCAGGGTTGGAGCTAAACAGGACAATGACCCTCCCGTGCTGAATTTGAGGATACCTGTTCTTTGTAATCGTCATTGAAATTCTGTAAACTTAATTTTTGTCCATCTGTGTTTTCAATGCATTAATTTGTTGGATCTTTTGCACAGCGCCACCGGTGCACACTACTGTATGTCCCGTCTCTCCCTCTATGTACACAATAAGAAAAACAATCTAAAAGGCTTTGAAACCTCATACTACTCAAAAATAAATGCGATAAGGTGATTAAAATTATGTTTGCACTTAAACTTGACGAGCCGCTCCAGCGCGCATGTGCTTCAGATAAGCGACGCAATCAATCCAAGTTCTAAAGCCCCTTTTACACAACACGGCAAGCGGTGAAAACACAGCGCGGCTACCGCTTTCTCTCATTTTAGATGCGTTTTACATGTTCCCGCAAGTCAAGCACAGGTGTACAAGGTGTGCATTATGATTATTTCCCATTTCATATTTTATAGTTATTTCTAGTGTTGTCAAAAGTACCGACCTCGATACCATTCGGTATAATATTTAATAATACGCTCAACAGCGCTCAAATCTTAGCGGGAAATGGACGTTTTTAAAATTTCAGTACCGAATGGTATCGAGGTCGGTACTTTTGACAACACTAGTTATTTCCCATTTCATTTCCCACGTCTTGTTTTTTTAAATGCAAAAACGCATTCTCTGTGAATAGCGGCTTAGGACGCAGCTATCTACAGATATTTCCCTAAACAACCACAGGTTCGATTTTCTGGCACGGAATGAGAGCTTATTAAATCACGAACACGATTATTTATTTTTGCTAATTATTTTATTTCAGTTAGTTTTTCAGTTACTGTTGTTAGTTTAGTTTAGTTTTTCATTTATTTAGAAATCTAAATTTTATTTCAGTTTACGAAAAAGTTTTGACCAATAGTTTTAGTCTTAGTTTCAGTTTACGAAAATAACCTTGCTGGAAATCCATTTATCCATTGCTGAAATTTCTGCGTCTTTATGAAGAGCGCAGGTCATGGTTGCTTAGCAACGGCAGACGCCATGGGAGTGCAAGCTACAGAACGCTTTGGAAAGAAGGAGAAAGCAGCGTACTTAGCGTTTTAAAGGTGCAGTGTGTAGTTTTTAGCGGCATCTAGCGGTTGAGTTTGTGAATTGCAACCAACGGCTCAGTCCCGCGCTCACCCCTCCCTTCAGAGAAGCTACGGTGGCCGATACAGGGCTAAGATGCGTCGTCTGAGACCACAGAGAGCAATGAGGTTTCTTTACAAAGGTAAGTTAAGGAATTATATTTACTTAATTATTCAATAAACGATGTCATTGCGAATATTACTGTTACTTGTTCATAATTGTGTCAGTGTTTTTTCGTGAGAACAACATAGTGACGATGCGCGCTCTGTAGAGCAGTTTGTCCATTAAGGGCTTCTGTAGAAACATGATGGCGACTTCCATGTGAGGGGACCCGCGGTATATGTAGTTATAAATCGCTCATTCTAAGGTAATAAAAACATAACAGTTCATTAAGTAAGGTCTTTATACTCCTCTGAAAACGGAGTTATGTATATTATATTGCATTTCTCTCTATGGATCATCCTAAATATTACACAGTGCACCTTTAAACGCGTTTTTAGGCGCAATATGTGAACGGCCTCATGAGACGCACAAAGGCAAGAAAACAAAGACAAAAGTACAAAAGAAAGAAAACAAGGAGCAAAGTATGTAAATTAGGGATGTCAACGATTAATCGACGATCGATTAATTGTCGATAAGAGATATAATCGATAAAAGCTATCGATGGTCGATTAAGCGGTTTCATTTTGGGGTGCGTCCGGCTCATGCGCAAAACACATGCAAACGGCTGTGAGTGATGGTGAAGGGGCTGGATCTTACAAGAAAATAATTTACTAATGTACAAACTACGCTTTTAATATGATCCAAACTTTAAAAGTACATTAAAAGAGATACAGTACAAAGTTATTTTGTATTGAAATGTAGTAATAAGTCATGTTCAATTATAATTTCCCTATGATAATTGTTGCATATCGGGCACTTCGCTTTGACAGGGCTGCGCACGCGAGCAGGACAGTCTATTCATTCATACAACTTGTTAATTCGTTCCTACGACATATTAATTTGTGGCAGCTGTCCATGTTTCATTAATTTGTTCCCTAGAAAACCCATGATTTAACTTAAATGCGGGAACAATTTAAGTCATAGTAACAAATTTTTAATTCATGGCCACAAAATCTTTAATTTCCCCCCACATGTTTACCACTGTAAGAGATGCGAAAACAGTGATTAAAAGTGAACAATAATAAAATAAACCTGCGAATGTAGAGGGTGAGACAGTGAGGATTTGGGAAAAGAAACAATAAATAATTTTAAATTCGTGACCATCCGGAAAAACAGAACAAAGCTGCAACACAAAGGCTTGATTTAAATGTATGCGCTCGGCATGAATCAAAAAGCATGGTCGCGATGTAACATTTGCCTGCTAACCAATTATTTCTCTTATTACAGTTTTTCTCAATTGCTAAAACACTAAACCCTATTGTCTGAACCAAATGCTCAGTTGCCTGAACCCACTGATTGAATCAATCACTCTTTTGGCAAAACCATAAGCACTTTTCACCTGTTTAGACACAACTTGCCAACACATTTTCATTGTGATGCACCCGTGCTGCATAATGGTGAGCACGGGTGACAAAAGTCAAACACAATTAAAGCACAGGTGTCACCACTTGAACACAACAACTCAAAACTGATCACACTTGTGGCTAATGATGTGAGGGAACATATACAGTAAGCCAGTTCAGAGAGCACTGGTTTGTGAGGCCCTACAATTTCCTACATTTTCTTTTTGAACCTTGTCTTATACACAGAGACATTGTCATGTTAGAATAGAAAAGAGTCCTGTCCAAACATTAAGATTTGTACTCATAGAAATTACTAAAGTAGTCAAACCTGTTCATTAGAAGGGGGCGACCCAATACCTTTGGCAATATAGTGTACATTTGCATAAAGCATCCAAATTTGTCCATGCCCATGTTGATTAGAGTATAAAAAATTTGAAAAGTATTGATTTAAGGTACATTTAGAACAAATAAAAAATGTTAACTCATGACAATCATGTGATTAATCGCGATTAATTTTTTTAATCGATTGACAGCCCTAATTTTTGTACTTTATTTTTACATGGGCTTACTGTACACAAGTGGCAAACGCATAAGATTTCTGTTTGTTTTTACAAGTGCTACGTGTAAATGCACAAGATTTCTGTTTTGTCTTTTTGCACAAGTGCTATGCACAGGTTTTCTTTGTTTTGCAACATGCATTTAGCCTACAGTGAACAATAAACATTTATTTCTCCAGCTTCATGTCCTGAGCATTGTGTTTTTTATTTTTCTACGTAGTGTTTAGTGACTGTTCAGTAGTGTTTTTAATTTTGATTGACTCGGGGCACGATTTGACAACATAGTTCAGTTTTGAGCACAGATTGAACTGTTTTGAGGTGAAAGTTTGGTTTTGCAAGAAGAGTCTGAGGTTTTGTGAATGTAGCTTGAAAATTGGGTTTTGTGTTCACAGTTTAGAGAAAAGGAGAGAAGCTTTCAAGAAATGTGTCTTAGCAATCGAGAAAAACTGTAACAAAGCTTTGTACCTCACTTGTCATAATACTCACATTAAAATGTTTCAAATGGGTAACTGTTTTGCCGTAGCAACACCGGTGGTTTTGGAAGCGGATCACTGACCGCACGTCACAGCCCCACGTGCCGTACTTACGTTTGGGATCATTTTATTTTAAATCCCGATAATGTCAATTGCAAACATTGCTTTAAAAACATGTTTTAAAAATAAAAAAACGAGCACCATGAAACCATTTAAAAAGGCGCATTCAGCGGTCTCCGTGACAGGATATGAAACAGCACACAAACTATAATGATCCCTTGCGTAACTACAGCGCGCTCTCTTCCTTTTATCAAATGATCGTAATCACATCCATTCATTTTACCATCCTGCCACTAGCCTTTTATTTAGACTAAAAACCCTTTTCATTCGGGTGAAGAAGCTGGCGTTTTGAGTGGCATTTGCACATCCTGTCATGCCGGTGACTATATGCCACTGCAATAGACAATTTTGCAGTAGTTAAGGTTAACGATTAATCGATTAAACATTAGAGATAATCACTATGTTTAGAATGAAACCATCATATTTAAAAACATGATATGAGAGAGGGAGAGAGATAATGAGAGAATGCGCTTTATTGGCCAGGTATGTTTACACATACGAGGAATTTGTTATAGTGACAGAAGCTCCACAGTGCAACAGAATGACAGCAACAGGACAGGACACAGATAATAAAAATAATAATATACAAAAAAGGCAATGTACAAAAAAGCAAAAACACAATTATATAATAAAGACAATTATGTATGTACAGGTATGATATGTGCAAATTATTAATTGTATCATAAAATATTGTTTGTTGCTACTACTGCAAATATATATTCAATTATTATTGGATCACCTTCAATACTTTCAGAATCATTACTTGTTAAAATTATTTTATTTCTGTATTTTAAAATAGATTAACATATTTTAATGACAGTATATTTATTGAAAACTAAAGAGCTGATTGTGGACTTCAGAAAGAAACACCTGCTGCCCTACACTCCTCTTGTGATCAGTGGGACCCCTGTGCAGAGAGTAAGCAGCTTCAAGTACCTCGGTGTAAACATCTCCGAGGACCTGACTTGGACTACACACATCCAAACACAGGTTAAGAAAGCCAGGCAAAGACTGTACCATCTGCGACAGCTGAGGAAATTCAGGGTCTCACCAACAATCCTGAAAACTTTCTATGCAGGGACCATAGAAAGTGTATTGACTCGGTGCATCTCAGTGTGGTATGGAAACAGCTCCAGCCAAGATTGCAAGGCCTTGCAGAGAGTTGTGCGCTTAGCTGAGCGGATCTCAGGGTCTGCTCTCCCCTCTCTGCAGGACATCTACCTCAAACGCTGCAGAAGCAGAGCTGTCAAAATCATCAAGGACTCAAATCACCCTGGAAACTGCCCATTCACTCTGCTGCCATCTGGTAAGTGCTTCCGCAGCCTGATGGCAAAAACTGAGAGACTTAGGAGGAGTTTCTTCCCCCAGGCCATCAGGCTCCTTAACTCAACTCAGCCTCTTAACATCATCTGACTTACTTCATAATCACTAATCACACACTCATTATTCTCTACCTCATACTGTCAGTGTCATTTGCACACAACACTTTCTGTGTCTTGATATCATATCTTATCTTATTTTTTATATTTATTTAATTTTTTTGTGATTGGCTGCTTCATGTCAACCGTGTTCAACCTGTTTGCACATTCCTCTCTGTACAGTCATGCTTATCTTAATATTTAATTCTACAGCATACTGTCATGCACATTCTTTTATATTTTATTCTTTATATCTTATTTTTTATTCATTTTATTTTATGTATACCTCCCTTGTGTTGTATTTTTCAATATTTGCATTGTCCATGGAGCGGACCCGACTCACATTTCACTGCTGGTTATACAATCTCTGTATAGTCGTGTATGTGAAAAATAAAACTTGAAACTTGAACAAAAATTATTTTATTTTTCAAAATAAGCAGAAAATAGTACAAACTTTACTAAAGTGATTGTTTTGAAGAAGTATTAACTTATACATTATTTAAAAACCATTATTTTTATGTATTAAGTATTTGTATCAGTACTGTATCTTTTACCCCCCTAGGGGCCCCCTTGCCACCTCATACATTTATAAGATTTTTAAACAAAATAAACAACCTGAACGATTTAGTTTCACACAAAATCTGTTGCTCCATTAATGCTCAATACAACGTATATATTTTTTCTGCTATTATACATTTTAGGCGCAGTGAATAGCACTTTTTCTTAAGGTGGGCCTTTAGCCCCGTTGTACCCTACATTTGAGTGTACTAGCATATGAAAGATGGGTTCAAGTGTACTACAAGTGGTAACTAAATACATATTTAAATACAGAGATAGTATTTTAAAAGTGCATTTTATTTCATGGTGTCCTAAAACAGCAGTTGAGTACACTTAGTTGAGCTTAAGTTTATCTTAAAAGAAGGCTTGATAGCTCCTTGACTTTTACTATACACATAACTAATCTCCAGAAGAAAGTTAAATCTAGACATAGTTTTTTGTTTCGAAACAGATCCGTGTTTACCACGTCAGCCAAGGAATATCTAGTTGAAACTACTGTTTTGCCTTTGTTTGATTATGGTGATGTGATATATAGAAAAGCACGTAAAGGTGTTCTGGAGCAATTCAATGTATTGTATCATGCTGCAATAAGATTGATTACTAATGCACCCTACAGAACGCATCATTAGGGCCCAAGCCAGTAAGGCGCAGAAAAAATTTAAATTTATTCAACCATCCGGGTACTTTTGGGGGCCTTAACGTGCTCAAAAACTCTTGATAATTTGCACACACGTTCGAATCTGTTGGCGTCAGGACGCCACAGAGGCTGGGACCCGGGCGTGGCACAGGGGCTCTACGGCGCCCCCTAGAACACAGTTTGAAAACTTGATGTATAGCTCACACATACTTGCACATATTCATATAAAACTCGGTACACATATAGATCTCATTGAGCTGAACAACTTTCACACTGCATGTCATAGGCTCCGCCCAACAGGAAGTCGGCTATTCAGGGCTGTTTAAAAAACGCATGCTCTGGAATTTGATATACTCCTCTGAAGATTACCACCCGATTGCCACCAAACTCGGTGAACATGATCTCAAGACATTGGGGACGCAAAATTGCCAGGATATTTTTGATATCTCGAACGGTTTGCCCGTGGCGAGGCGATGAATTTATGGCAAAAAATGAGAGACAGGAAGCGTCTAATAACATCCACATACATTGTCTGATTTTGATCAAACTTCAGGGTTTTGTTCGTTGTTTGATGCGCATAGATGTGACTATTAGGAGTCAAAGTTATAGCGCCACCAACTGGCAGCAGGAAGAGTGTCATTTTCAAAATGCTTTGAATTCAGCATCTTATTTTTAATCGATTTGCTTCAAACTTCATCAGAATAATGTCAAAACATGGCCGATGTAAAACTGTGAAGGGAATATTGATATCTAAAATACTGTTGCCATGGCAATGTGTCAAACTTGAAAATTTGTTTCTGGTGATTTTGAAGCAGATAACATGTTTAGAATGTCATGAAACTCAACACACATATGAGTATTAATGGTAGTTAGACACTGGAAAAAGCTCATAAACGGGCGTGGAAGAGGCACTCTATAGCGCCACCTTTTGTCAAAAATGGGGGGGTTAGTTTTAGCTAAAGACACCAAACTTGGTACATAAATTGTTCTAATCAAGCCGGACAACTTTCTAAATTACACTCATTAGCTACGACCAACAGGAAGCCGGCTATCTTTTTTTAAATGTCATTTTCGGGGGAACTCGAGCTGTAAATAAATTCATACTCCTCCAAGCAGAAACAAGTAGTTCACACCAAACTTTGTCAACATGATGCCAATATACTGAAGATGCTAAATTGCTAACGGATTTAGGGTGTCTTGAACGGTGTATTAATGGCGATTTATTAAAGTTACAGTAAAAAAGAGAGCAGTTATTTTCTTATATCTTTAAAGTGCAGCTTCCAAACACTTCAAAACTTTTTACATACATAGAGCAAGTCATTCTGAAGAAGTATGGTTAGTTTCATGACTTTACAAAAGGTCTATGAATAACAGAAAATTAATAAACTATCAAGACATTTGATCACACTGGCTCTGTGTATGTGGGGGGATGGGTGAGTCTGTGTGTTAAGTGTGAGTGTGAGGAGGTGGGTGAGAGAGACAGAGGGAGAGACTAATAAACTCACAGAGAGAGAGAGAGAGACTTTTAAACATCTCTTTAATCACTAGAAAAAAATCAATCTGATGATACTGTGGTTCTGGGTATTTATTTATTGGAGAGACTAATTGCCAGGACAACTGTCTCTCTCTTCGTTTTATCAGAAAGAGACACCTTTACTCCTCTTTGATATGGGACCCCTTATTTATTTATTCCGAGGACCTATTTATCCAAACACAGGTCAAGAAAGCCAGGCAAAGACTTACCATTGCGACAGCTGCATTCACCAACAATAACTTAGTGTTTTGTCTCAGAAATCTCCTAGGCCTTATCTTTTTCTGTCAGTCTTGGGGACAAAAAAAAACAAAAAAACTGTCTTTTCAAGGCTGCCACACGTCCGCTCTTGGCAAAAACAGAGAGATAAAGTTTCTTCCCCACGGCCATTTTGTGCCTCTTAAAAACATCATCTGACTTACTTCAAATCACTAATCACACACTCATTATTAATCTCTACCTCAAATACTGTCATATTTGCTCATTTGACACTGCACACAACACGTTCTGTATTTGTATCTTATTTTTATATTTATTTTATTTTTTGTATTGGCTGCTTCTGAACATGTATACCTGTTGACACCCTCTGACATGCTCATATTAATATATTCATCTGCACATTCTTTTACATTTTATAATTTACATCATCTCTTATGTTTACTTCCCTTGTGTTGTTTTTTCAATATTTGCATGTAACAGTATTTCACTGCTGGTTAACAGTCTCTGTTCATGTAGCTCTTGAAACTTGAAGATGAAGACTAAGCTGTAATGCAGGCAAAATATTTCACAAATGCTTATAGATCAATAAAACCTTTTAAAAATGCTTATGAATCATTAAAGGTTTAGGTAACACTTTATAATAAGGTCTCATTTGTTAACATTAGGGAATGCATTAACTAACTTCAACTAACAATGAACTATCTTTTTACAGCATGTTAATTCTTCACTGATAATATGAACTAACAATAAACAAACACAACACAGAGGGATAGAGAACTCAGAAATATTTTTTCAAGATGCAAATAATGAAACTGTACACTTGAATATTTACTTTAATTTATTTTTTTCAATGAAATTGCAGAGGTTTATTTTTCATTTTTTATCAAGTGTACAGTCACCTTGCATCTTGAAAAAATATTTATGTGTTCTGTATCCCTCTGTGTTGTGTTTGTTTAACTTTTCTTTTTGGGAGATAAATGAGCTTTTAAATCTCCTTTGTAAATGCTTTATAATGTATAAATAGTCCTCACTTTAGATGAGCTCACACAAATAGATGGCTGGCAACTACTAAATGTTTTATAACTACCTGACTTAATCATGAATTAAAGCAGGAATATGTGTTAATAAAGCATGTATTAACACATTGAGCAATTATTATGATGTGTCTAAATAATAAGATTTATAAATGTACATTTAAATAGTTTATTAATCATTTACTTACACTTTCTAAATGATCTTATGAACCACTCACAATAATATATACGTACTGATGTTAATTAATATAGTTAATGTTAAAAACTGAAACCTTGTTGTAAAGTGTTACTAAAGTTTTATATATTGTTCTGTCAGTGACGGCTCCAGGATTTTTTTGTTGGGGGTGCTACGGGGGGGCTTAACAGTTCAGAGGGGGTGATAAAAAACTAATTACATTGAGAGAAAATAATGAACGCCTAACTTTAGCTATCGTATTTTTTTATATATACTGCAGCTTCGAAAAAGGCATATTTAACTTTTTTCCTGTGGTATTAAACTTCACATATGCCACTGTTATTAGTAATATAACTTCTAATGCCAAATGCCAAATATGACACTTACAAAGTAATATAATTTATGAATATAGAAAAGAAAGAAATTTGGGATTTTTTTATTTTTTCATTGTTTTCTTTTATTTATTTATTTATTGATTTAAGTTATCTTTATTTTTTATTTTTTTTACACATATCTAGTCATTTTTTTCCTGACCATCAAGTGTCAGTCAATCAATGCCAACTGTTAGGAAAACATGGTAAATTCTAACCATTTACAATAGATAGTGCCGACAATTCATATACTATGAACTATTTCCACACGGGCACACATTGCGGGAGATAACCTCCCAGTGCTGATTTGCATCGTATCATGTGTAGATGATAGCCAGAGATAGGCCATTGTAAAAAGCTTCAAAAATTGGCAATATTAAGAGGATTTAGCATTTCCAATTAATGTAGGCCTGTTACATTCTTCTTATTATTAGGCCTATTATTATTATTAGATTACTTTTATTATTAAATTACATGAAATTATTTGCCCCGCAATAATTTCATAGCTCATCACCGCATGATGCGCTGTGAGAATAATAAAATAGGCTAGCTTACTCCTCATTGAAAATGTTTTTAAAAACTTTTTTTAAAACAGGTCTATTAATTTATACAATGAATTATAGGCCTATAATTATAACACTGCAGTCATCAATGAAACCGTACCGGGGCTAAGCAAGTTCGTGATGGGGCTATAGCCCTGTCAAGACCCGCCCTAGTGCCACCACTGTGTTCTGTGTGTGTTTCACAGAGTTGATGGTTTGGATTAACCCTTTAATTGCCGTATCCCTTAAAACCAGACTGCCAGAGGGTTACTGTAATGCATGTGCCCGCTGGGCACGTTTTTTTGTTGCCACCGGGGTGGCGTTTGCACTGACGCTTGGGCCCGCCATCGCTGCTTGCAGCTATATTTGCGAATTATAGTCCCTTTTGAACTGGACATCATTGCATACAAGACAGGAGATTCACTGGTATATTTTTATTTATAAAGTTCTGCAGGGCTTATTACCTGAACATCTTCAACAGTTGCTGAAACCTCATTTTAATAAATATACAACTAGATCATTTAATTATTTCCTTGGCGATTCAGGAAGAAAACTACTTATGGTCGTTCTGCTTTTGAATTTACTGCCCCAAATGATTGGAATGTGCTACAAAAGTTATTGCAATTACAGACAATTATTCCAGTATGTGCATTTACGTAAGTGCTCTGACCTCAACCTGTAAGTGTTTTAACTGAGATTTTTTTCTTTTATGTCTTGTAATACATGTTTGTATGTTGCTCAGGAGATATTAATTCTCCTGCCAGGCTGTTGTTGAAAATGAGAACTTGTTCTTAATTAAATTGCCTGGTTAAATAAATAAATACAAATAAATAAATAATTTTCAGTATTACTTTTTTGACCAAGTTATATAGATGCGGACTATTAAACGGTTAAATGCCCTCAAGGCATATTATTTAGCTCCGATCAAATTCTTATGTATATTTCATTACATGTGATATAAAACTATATAAAAGACGCTTTGCAGATGTGTGTAAAGTTACCGATCCAGACCATCGAGGAACATCTCCTCTTCTGTGGAAGCGGCACTCTCATCAGACCATTCCTCCAAATCAATCACCTCAGCGTCTTCATCTTGGTTCCTCCATGTTACCGTTCACACACTCCTCCGTTTCATCACATTTCTTCTTTTTTAGCGCTGGCCGCAAAATAATCGCCTCATCTTGTTCCTCCTTGATAACACACTCCTCCGTGTTGTCCTTAATCGGTTCATCCATTTTCTTTTCTGTTAGCGCTGGCTGCAAGTTTGTGTTGCCAGATTGGATGGACGATTTCCAGCCCAAAAGCTCACAAAAACCGCCTAAAACTTTAACTGTCAAAATAATGTGATATAATGTAAATCAAGGATGATAAGAGCCATTTTTAACTCCTTATAACGAAATAATGACGACAAAATAATATAAATAAATGCTAGATAAATTTCCCATGGATCAAATCGGGGAAATACATTAAAGAGAACTACCAAATATGATTAAAATATGCAAGCAGACACTGTCAAAACGGCAATTAAGAAATTAACCAATACCCTCGAAAAACACATGCATCATTTTCAATGTCAACAGAATTTAAATGCAAACAAGTGCTCAATATAAGTGATCAGAATTAGCAACGTAATTATAGGTATTTCACACTGGTTCATGCACACACCATGACATTCAAAACTGTGTCATTCTGTATGATAATCCGACAATAAAAGAAATAACAACAACAATAATGCTCTTACCTTCGTGTCGCTCTATAATTTCACACAGAAGTCTTTCGTGAAGTTCATATTGAACATAATGTAGAACTTTACACAGTCAAAACTAACAAGTCCATCAGCTTTAAATGATATACTGGACCGTTTAAAAGATAAAAGACAGGATGTGTAGATATAAATAGATTTTGATTAAATAATTTAACTGTGTTGATTTCGGAGTTGCAGTGATATAGCCTTCATGTCATCTCCCTCAACAGTAATTCACGTTTTGAGAGTTAAAACACAATCCACTCTTTACCATCGAACGTATATTTAGGCCTTATGATCATATGCTGATCTCTAGTGATTGGCTAAAAGTGCTGCCGACATGTCAACATCAGCACCAGTCTCTTTGCAGCGTGTGTGTGTGTGTGTGTGTGTGTGCGTGTGTGTTTAGTAACGTTGTGATGACTGACTGGATGCATGCAGTAGGCTATATATGTACACTTGGGCTTGTTTGTTAACCAATTAGCCTATACAATGTATATGTTTTGAAAACCGCCAAACTGACCAAAAACCAGCCCAAATGTTGTCCACCCGCCCAAGCCAATATTTACCCGCACAATCAAATTCAAAACCGCCCAATCTGGCAACACTGCCTGCAACAAATAAATCTCGTGCAGAGAGGCGGCCGCAGCTGAGAGGAACGCACTCTCATTGGCTACTTTTCTTGTCTGTCCTTATATGCTGGAATATCATTGGCCAAAACGCCAGGCAGCGGGAAACTGAAGGAAAACTGTATTCACGTGCAAAACATACACCACACTTTGTTTAAGTGTGAAAGCTGATTGAGATGGCTTGATATCAGGAACACTTAAGGAAATATAAAACAGAAAAAGAAACCAGTCTGGCATGCAAAATAGGTCCTTTGTATTAATAAAGAGTTTATAAAAAATGCATTAAAAAAAATCAAAATTCATCTAACACTGAGAATAATCTAATGTTATGAGAGTGAAGATGGAAAATGAGTAAAAATTAACTTGTAAAAATGGCTTTATGTTTCAGATTGGTCACAATGTATTTTCATAATACAATAAAGCAAAATGCATGAAGTCCTATTTTAAGAGAAAATACATTCAAATCCTGATTTCACAGCACCAAAAATCATAATCATGATATGAATTGTAACCAGGGGCGCATTAATGCACGGGCTTCAAGGGGCTGGAGCCCAGGGGCCTACACTGGAAAGGGGGCCCACTGGCTGCATGCAAATTATATTTTTTTAATAATTATTTATATGGGAGTTTGCAGCAGTGACAACAGCATTCTGTAAACAAACTCACACACTCATTTTCAGCGACGCCCTGGTTGTAGTAGCATATAAAGTGAGTGGTTCAGTTTAGGTTCCCCCCACACAGTTTGTGTAGTTGGTATGTTCCACCGATATACTGTAAGCAGAACCACCGATATACTGTAAGCAGAATGCACAATCAACGCATTCGCTGGTAATGTAGCCCAGCACAAGAGTGTTTTTATATTAACGTGCAGATTAAGAGAAACAACACTGCTGTGTGAAAGGAACTGGACCGGACATCTTTCTGTAACATCATACAGTGCGAGTTCAGTAACTTGCGTGGATGTAATCTGTGTCAGATGAAGGTTTTAGATTAAGGTGCTGCTTCAAAGTCTCAATTTTAAATCCAGGGATGAAAAATAGGAATCGTCCTATTGCTTAAATGTGATCATTAAACTTTATACGGCTGTGATTTAATTAATTAAACGTGAGCACGGCATGTTTCAAAATAAAAACACAGTTAGCAATCACCAAACAATCCACATTTATGCCAACATGTCGTGATGTTTCGTTCTACTGATGATGAATAATGAATATTTTGTGTGATTTATGGTGTTTAAATCACATCTGTTAACTCACATTTCAGCCAGGAAAGTTTTGATGGCATTTTCTTTTCATATTACCTCCGGATAAAGCCTGTAATAGGTGTTATGTAACGGCTATTCTGCTGTTCTTAAGCGCCACCTTGTGGCAAAGTGTGAATTTGCATATTCACTTATATTCACATTTTACGCAGAAGTGTTGTGAATGTTAACTGGCATATTAACAAGAAAAAAAAAACTAAATTTGACATAAATGATTGTCAGGAAGCTTTAAGATGATGTTGAAATGCATATATATATATATATATATATATTTAAATTGTCAGGAAGCTGAAAAAAAAAAAAAAAAGGTTTTCTGGGGTATGGGGGGCCTACCCTAATGCTGTAGCACAGGGGCCTCTGGTTATCTTAAGGCGCCCCTGATTGTAACAGAACAGCAAAATTTTGCAATGGTAACCATTTAGGCTGATATTGGAAAGCATTAAAAGTGTAGTTCTGATGTTGTTAGAGTGCATCAGAATAAAACATGTGGCCACATTACCTTTTTAGGGGGAAAAAGAGACTAAAGTATTTATTTTAGTATATTCATATAACTACTAATAGACACAAAAATGTTTTATTTGTAAAACACAGTACTTGATAAACCTACCACCAGAACTTTAACTCTATGATTTTCTCAACATTATTTCCAGTTCCAAATCAACATTATGATAGTCCTCAAATTGCATTAGTCATTGTCAGTTTCATGCATTTCTGGTACTGTGTTTTTTACAAATATTTTAATTTTTATTTTTAATTTTATTAGAAAAAGCCAATTATTTCTTAATGCCGTCGGATAATAACAGTATCATATAATCTTTTGAAAAAAAAATCTAAATAATAATCAAAACATTAAGAGTTTAATAATGCTTTCATCTATAATGTAAATGTATCTTTGCCACACAGATTTATGGGCAGCTAAATAAAGTTGCGCCAAAGAAATCTAAAAGGTTAACGTGGCTTTAACACTGTGGGATTACAAATTATATTTTGTTTAACTTAGATTCTTATTATCAACTGTGCTCGCATCATGTTGATTATCAAAGAACCCAGAATAACCCTGGACATTTGATTCTAATATTTTGAGATACTGATTTTTGACTTTATTAGCTGTAAGCTCTAATCATCAAAATTAAAACAAAAAACATTTGAAATGTTTTACTTTACATGTAATTAATCTAGAATATTGAAAGTTTCACTTTTTGAAAAAGTTACAAGAAAAAATGAACTTTTCCAGACATTCTAATTTATTGAGATGACCTGTATTTGCCATAGAGAATCATGCCTACACAGAAGTAAGCCCTGTCTATAGGCGCTGCCCCAGTATGGTTTGTGTCAAGCCATTTGTTAGTCTGGTTGTTTGATGAGAGGGAGTTGAACGTAGGAGTTGCAACAAACGCTTTTATTCTGTTGCATAAAATGAAGACAAATGATGACGGCACCATTTGATCCTTGCTTGACCAACAGTGGAAAGGGGCGTTTAATTCCCTCCCACACGTGGAAATCGAAATCAAGCTGTTTATCCATTTTCTAACCCTGAATGTAAAAACGGAAAATCAAGGCGATTTCTTGTTTTTTAATTTTTTTGAAAAAACGAAAAACGAAAATGGTGCCGTTTTTTCATGTTTCTGTTTTCAATTTTAAATCAAAAAACGAATGAACGCAACGTACACGGACCGACTTACCAGTAGATGGAGCTCTTAATATATCTGTAACTGCATGACTTCTTGAGGGAAGACTACATTGTAACCGATTTTTGTAATTTGAACAGTATTTTACTGTAATATGTACAGTAAGATACTGTAAAATTTAACCTTTAACCTTTTTACAGTGTAGGATGGTTTTGTCTGCATAGAAATACATTGTTTTTGCTATTCGACATGGCTGGCATACCAAACAACTTATTAAACTTACAGGCAACAATTATCGAATGTAATATTATCAAATGACTTTCTATGAAAAGAAAATGTGTATTTTATGTGGACTTTGGCAAAATGAAACTGCATCTGATAATAGGAGCACATAAGGTTAATATGACCATTTATATCATTTAAAACCATATATAACAACACTATTTTAATATCTGTCACAAAACAATAAAGAGAGCAAAACGTCTATCACAGTTTTCAAACAACAAAGCAAGCAAAAAGAGGTATACCAGTAGGTGGAGCTCTCAACATGTCTTAGTTTAACTAAACAACTGTTGGAGAAAAAAAACAGCATGGTTTTGATGCATAGAAATACAGGTTAATCTCAATAAATTAAAATGTCGTGAAAAAGTTTTTTCTTGTAACTTATTTCAAAAAGTGAAACTTTCATATATTTTAGATTCATTACATGTAAAGTAAAACATTTCACAAGTTTTTTTGTTTTAATTTTGATGATTAGAGCTTACAGCTCATGAAAGCCAAAAATCAGTATCTCAAAATATTATAATATTTACATTTGAGTTTCAATAAATGACCATCCATACAGTATACATTTTGGGTATCTCTTGTTCTTTGAAACCACAATAATGGAGAAGACTGCTGACTTGGCAATGATCCAGAAGACGAACATTGACACCCTCCACAAAGAGGGTAAGTCACAGAGGGTCATTACTGAAAGGTGTGGCTGTTTACAGAGTGCTGTATCAAAGCATATTAAATGCAAAGTTGACTGGAAGGAAGAATTTGGGTAGGAAAAGGTGCACAAGCAACAGGGATGACCGCAAGCTTGAGAATACTGTCAAGCAAAGATTCAAACACTTGGGAGAGCTTCACAAGGAGTGGACTGAAGCTGGAGTCAGTGCATCAAGAGTCACTACGCTCAGACGTCTTCAGGAAAAGGGCTACCAAGCAACTTCTGAACCAGAGACACCGTCAGAAGCATCTTACCTGGGCTGTGGAGAAAAAGAACTGGACTGTTGCTCCAGTGGTCCAAAGTCCTCTTTTCAGATGAAAGTAAATTTTGCATTTAATTTGGAAATCAAGGTCCCAGAGTCTGGAGGAAGAGTGGAGAGGCACAGAATCCATGTTGCTTGAAGTCCAGTGTGAAGTTTCCACAGTCTGTGATGATTTGGGCTGCCATGTCATCTGCTGGTGTTGGTCCACTGTGTTTTCTGAAGTCCACAGTCAACGCAGCCATCTACCAGGAAATTTTAGAGCACTTCATGCTTCCTTCTGCTGACAAGCTTTACGGAGATGCTGATTTCATTTTCCAGCAGGACTTGGCACCTGCCCACACTGCCAAAGGTACCAAAAGCTGGTTCAATGACCATGGTGTTACTGTGCTTGATTGGCCAGCAAACTCACCTGACCTGAACCCCATAGAGAATCTATGGGGTATTGTCAAGAGGAAGATGAGAGACACCAGACCCAACAATGCAGATGACCCGAAGGCCACTGTCAAAGAAACCTGGGCTTCCATACCACCTCAGCAGTGACACAAACTGATCACCTCCATGCCACGCCGAATTGAGGCAGTAATTAAAGCAAAAGGAGCCCCTACCAAGTATTGAGTACATATACAGTAAATGAACATACTTTCCAGAAGGCCAACGATTCACTAAAAATGTTTTTTTTATTGGTCTTATGAAGTATTCTAATTTGTTGAGATAGTGAATTGATGGGTTTTTGTTAAATGTGAGCCTAAATCATCACAATTAAAAGAACCAAAGACTTAAACTACTTCAATCTGTGTGCATTGAATTTATTTAATACACAAGTTTCACAATTTGAGTTGAATTACTGTAGCAAATTAACTTTTATTACGTATACATCTTAATTTCATAAAATTGACACTTATGACTGGTTTTGTGGTCCATGTTCACAGATATATTTGGTTATGCAAAGCATATTTGGTCCTGTCCAAACTGTTGCTAACTTGCTATAAAATTAGAAGCACACAATTCTATAAAATATCATTATATGCTTAAACATTAAGATTTGTACTCATGGAAATTACTAAAACGTGGTGTTCCAATACTTTTGGTAATATCGTGTATGTGTTTTGTGTGTACAAAAAGAGACTCTAAAAGAGCACTTAATAAGAAATCTATTTAATGATATGCAACAATTTACAAACAGCTCATACATCTTTTAAACTAGACAAAGATATTTTTACACCTTTAGAAAGACAATATAAAATGTGTTATTAATGTCTACACAGTTGTAAGACTAATATTAAGCACCTTTCCATCATCAGGTCACATAGCTCAGAATCTGACAGGCATCAGTAACAACAGCATTTCTATTAGAACATGTTTTGGTACAATTACAAACCGTTCCACAGATTTTCCAGCAAAGTCAGCTAAAGGTGCTCAGGACAGGAGAGGCTCAATGGTCGATTAGTCACTCACGACTAGCCCCATATATTCGAATCCTGCTTTTGCAGCACCACAATGGTCAAAGAGTCCATAAATGTGTCTGGATCGGTTCTACAGTGGTTAAACATTAACTGATGGTGCAAAAGCCCTGAAAATACAGTTCTAGTTTGGTTCCAGCGCAACAAAATAAACATGGGAGATTTTTTTCATATATTTACTTGCAATGCGAATACTCAAAAAGCTACCAGAAGCTAAAATGTCTTTAAGATATTTCCAGTATTTATAAGCTTCACATGCCATTAGTCTGTCATCAAAGTCTTGATAGTTTCTGGTTGCATTTCTTTGTATTTCTGTTTATTTTTATTTCTGAGTTTTGGTTGGCAGTTTGGAGTTGTTTATGAATAAACTGCACTGTAAGCATTTAGCCCAAAGTATACTTCGGTTTTTACCTGTATGCAAGGGTGCAGGTTCAGGGTGTGATGCAAATTTTGACAAGCACTCGTGTGCAAGAGAGATAGGCACATTTTTAATTTAAAAGAGTACAAAATATATTTTTATCTGTCAAAATGTCTGGAGAAAAAGTGTAGATGCTGGACAAAGACGAAACTTTCTAGAGGGCATGTGTCGACCACCTGCGTTTGTGCATGCTATATTTTGAATGGCTATGCTTTGAACTGTACACAAGCTCTAGCGTGCAACGTATACCTTGAGCATTACTCTGTGTCAGACTCATCAGCTAATTCATGCCATTTACTGTAACAGTCACGCTTTGGAACAAAGCATAAATTCACCTGGCAAGTTGCACACGTGACTGGAGTTTTGCTGTGGCAGATTTTGCATTTCCGTCTTCCAAAAGTGCTGTCTCCGTTGAGGTACTTGGGCAGGTGGGAACCTGTAGCAGGAACCGGTCGTTTTTGTGCTGAGGCACATAAAGGTCCTATTCCCGCAAGCTCTGCAACAAGCGCCTCCCGGAAGGCCTTCTGGGTCAGAGGCTTCTGGTTCTTCATCTTGGCCATCTGCTGGTGCAAAATGAAGGCATTGACTACAGCGATGTCCACAAAGTGGTAAAAGAAGGACCGATACCACTTTTGTGTTTTATGCAGGACTGTGTAATATCCTATAAGGGCGTCAGACAGATCCACTCCTCCCATGTGCCTGGAATGAAAGGAAAATTGTGATTTATTATAAGACTTGCTTTTAGAAGTAATAAATTACAACATTGTAATGCGTTATTTTACTAGTTAGTTAAAAAAAATCAGATTCCCTAACTCACGTTACTTGCAAAGCATTACCATCAAACACAAACTTCATACCACTGAATAAAATCTACTAACTTGTTGTAGTCCAGCACTGCGGCTGGAACGGGGAAATCCTGAATGGCCCAAACTCCATCGGCTCCTTTCACATTCCTCTTAATGGAGTCCCCATTAAAGGCTTTATGAAAGGTGGAGCACATCAGCACATCCCTCTTGTCCTTCCACTCAACAAACAGCAGATTGTCTTCTCTAAACCAGCGAATATTGCCACGAGGAGCCTGTGTCTTTGAGTGGCGAATGCGGTTTGCACGAACGGTGCCACAAGCCCAGATCTTTTTACGGAGCAGCAGATCTCTGAAGAGCTTGGGACTGGTGTAAAAGTTGTCAACAAACAGCTTGTAACCACTTCCCAACAACCTTTCGTTTGCCAGAATCATGACAGAATCATAGCTAATACCTTTGCTATCCTCCAAATTTGCCTTTCCTTGATAAATGAAGAAGTCCCATGTATAGCCACAGAGGGAATCTGCCAGTACAAAAAGTTTGTACCCCCATTTTGTAGGTTTGTTTTTCATGTATTGTTTGAGTCCATTTTTAGCCTTTGATGCCACCATTCGTTCATCAATGGAGATGTTCTGAGCGGGATGGAAAGAGGCTCTGCAGGCGTCCCTAATGTCCTGGTACAGCGGTTTGATCTTACACAGGCGGTCGTATTCAGGTGTTCCTCTCTTCTTGTCATTCTCTGCATCCACTTTTGGATCACTAATATGGAGCCCCGCACACATGCTAAAAAATTTCTTTCCAGTCATGATTCTTGCAGGATACGGCAGACTGTATAAGTTTGATTTCTTCCAGTAGTCTGTCAGCGAGAAGCATTTCAGCAAACCCATGTAAATCACCAGTGCTATGAAGGACTTAAGATCTTTTATTGAAATGTTCTCCCATGGTGTCTTCTTTCCTTCACGACGCATGGCTCCATATGCATTTGTGTGCTCTACAAGTGTCTGTAGCACTGATTTTGAAAAGAACAACTCAAAATACTGCAGAGGACTGCATGTTGCAGTGGAGATCAACTGGGGGCCGGGAGTGTTTTTAGGTCTGAATACTGGCTGTGTCGGCTCAACATCAGGCTCATCTGCACTTTTCCACTTCTGTTCTGAGCAGCTCAAGGAAAAAGGCAGGGATCGACTCGCGCTGCTTTGCCTACCTTTCCTTTTACCTCTTTGCACAGAGGCAGGCGAACCAGATCTGCAAGACTTTGCTGGAGATGGCGATACAGAAGACAGTCCGGACCTCTTTTTTCGAGGAGTGGCCTTTGGATGCCAGTCTTCATCAGAGGTATCCGAAAGCCTGTTGCATTAAGCAAGACAACAAACTGGCATTAGTGATGTAAATATACAAACACAAATGTGTTACATTCAAAAATAGAATATAGATTCAACTAGGGATGCACCGAATGTTCAGCAACCGAAAAAAGCTCTTTCAGTGTTTGGCCGAATAAGCGAAAAGACCAAATAAATTGTACCGAACAATGATGTGACATGATCAAATAGAAGCGTGCACTAATGCAGCAAACACATCTGCAGTGTGAAAGTATTTCAAACTGTCAGAGAAAGACGCAAAAATCATTACAAGCACCGACAGCGAAAGACTGCTTAGTGCTGCATCTGCATCTCATGTCACCGATGAGAAGAGGAAGAGGTGGTTGTTGCTGGTTACTGTTTGATGATTGAAATCGCGAAATTGCCTTAAGGCAAGGCAGTTTGGACACGTTTTGCACAATTCAAACAGCGCTGCACGAGCTCGCGGTGCCAGGGTTCAAAGTCCAACGCACGAGGAAAATCTGCGCTGAAACACAATGTTATGCGTCAGTTGGTCAGTAACATTTTTATTTACATTTTTAAAGGCATGTGACACATGTGTAAAGGATTTACCCTTTTCATTGTTTAATTTAGCTCTTTGGTTTAAGCTTTATCTTGCATTTCAGCTTTTAGGGAATCTTAAGATTTGATATCGATATGATCAATTGATATTAATCAAAACGTCCAACTTATACCTTATTTAACAATCGTCCAGCGAGTCGTTAAGTTTCAGTATATCTGAGAAATTCTGTTTATTTTCGTGGCCACGATATAATAATACAGAATTATTTAAGTAACTTTATGACAGTTATGAGTAGTGTTGTCACGGTACCAAAATTTCAGTATTCGGTACCGATACCAGTGAAAATCAACGGTTCTCGGTACCAATTTCGGTACCAAAGCAAAACACAAAAACATGCTAATTAAAAACATACTATTTTTATTAATAAAGTCAAACAAAAATAAAATGTAAAAAAATCAATGCCATTGTTTATTTATTTAAAATTGTTTAAAGTTTTTTCGCAAGTAATAAAGTATGAAAAACAGTAAACAAATTTCACCCAAATTTAATTTGTCTTTTAATTAATGAAATTTAAAAACATTTGATTTTTTTGGTAAATAAAGGGGATTTACTGTTAAAATTAAAATATGGAAGAAATATTGTGTGATTATTTCTTTCAAAATAAAGATGTATTGCAAGTAATAAAGTATGAAAAACAGTAAACAAATTTCACCCAAATTTAATTTGTCTTTTAATCAATGAAATTTAAAAACATTTAATTTTTTTGGTAAATAAAGGGGATTTACTGTTAAAATTAAAATATGGAAGAAATATTGTGTGATTACTTCTTTCAAAATAAAGATGTATTAATTTTTTCAACAGTAGTAATAGTATCACATACATTCTACTAAATAATAGTAATATATTTCTGGCACAATGGGTCTCATTCACTAATAATTGCGTACGTTTTTCGTATTTATACGCACATTTGAACTTCTCACGAAAACTTTCCGCCTAATTCACAACACGAGCGTACGCACATGAATTTGTTCTTACCTCGTTCTTATGTTAGTGAATTTGGAGTAATTCTAAATGAGCGGCCGCGTGCACGAGGAGTCATTTGCATAAAACACGCCCAAATTATCTCCATATAAGGGCTTTCCGCATTTATTCAGAGCAAACGCGCTCTCGCCAGATCTTTGAGCATTCAAGTGTACCATTCTCACCAGTTCAAACACAAAAAAAACTTTCATACAGACCCAGACTACAGATCTCTCGGGAGCCAGCTCTACATAAGGCTTATTCAGAGAAACCTCACAGCTGAACAAAACGCAACTTTTCCTACACTTTCACTATATGATGAAATGTATGATGACAAAATTAAATTGTATTATTAAATAAGTTTGTTATATAATTTTGTATATGGATTATATAACAATTATTTAGTAAACATATAATCATAGTCGTATTTAGATGAAATATAATATCTTAACATGATTATAAAGCCGTGCACAGTAAGTGCTTTCTGCGTACGTGTGGTTTCAGTTGTTCCTATAATTTTTCGTAAATGTAGAATAAATTTTAGTACGAAATTTTTGGTGAATCGTGGTTTGTTCTTAAAATCATTCGTACGCACATTTCACGCACAAATTAGTGCGTACGCATGCTTAGTGAATGAGACCCAATGTCTTTTAAGTAAAAACGAACTTTTATTTTGACGGGTTGCCGTGAATACCTTTACATTTCCGTGTGTATGTGTGTAGCTATGATATGACGCTGGTTTTACTCAAATGAAACGGTAAAATGCTTGTGAAGTGACTCTCATAGCAGTTCTGGAGATGTAGTTTATGTATCTATGTCCTCATTGAGACGGTAGATGCTGAAATCACTGCGAGCGTCACGCGCGCTTCAGTGTATGTAGTAAAAAAAAAACGTGCGTCTCTGCCATTCATTCATTCACACAGAGACTCGCAGAACATGCAGGATTCATATTTGAATCGACGTTTGCGGCTTAATATTTACAGATACTAGTCCATGTCGCGATTTGATTTAAGTGTAATGACCTACTTTTGATTAATTCATCTAAACTTTGACAAATTCCGTGACATTCCGTGCTAAACTGTAAATTCCGTTTTTAGAACTGGATTCCGGGATTCCGTCCGCGTTTTCTGCATCGAGGAAATCAGAGCTGTACGGGTCAAGAACCGGGTTGACCGGGTACTCGGTACCACCGGAACTTGAAAAAAGCTAGTACCGTGACGTTTGAATTTTTTTAGTACCGACTTGGTACCGAAGTACCGGGTCTTTTGACAACACTAGTTATGAGCATAGGTAACGTAATCTGGGCAAAGTTTGACCTGAATATTACACAACAGAACACAGAACACTTCTCTATAAATCCAACAAGAGTTTATTTGCTATCTTACTAAAATACATGAACTAAGCTAAATAACACAAAACAAAATACATGCATACACACACAGGCAATGAATTGTTGCAATTTGAGAATGATTAAAATATAGCACTGTTTTGCTATTTCCACACGATTTTACCCGTGCCGATCATCAAGAGGAGAACTCTAGTATCTTTACTTTAGAGATAAATACGACCAGTTCCAGCGGAATAGAGATTTTGTTTGATACTTGCGTTAAGTTGAGTTGATCGCTGATCTGTCTTTCTTGAGGGAATCCCACGCGTCGTTGCGTGACGTCACTCTGGGGATGCCCTTCGTGGTTGTTTGGCTGCTCGGTGCTGTCTGATGCTCGAAGTTCTTCCTTGAGTTCCTTTCGCGTAGCTTCAGACTTTCAAGGGTTTCTTCAGAGATTTGACTAAGTGTTGGTTCAATGTTCAAGACTCAGCCAGATGTTAATGGCTGAGGGCTCTTTTGGAGCAACTCCAAGTTCGCGCGATTTGCAAGCAGAGCGAGAGCAGGTCAGAGAGCTGAGAGTCAGTATTAGACTGGAGATTTCAGTCCCTCCCACTCGATGCTCTTCCAATGAAACAGTTATTGTAGTGCGGAGCCCCGCCCTGTACGGCTCAGTTTTCCATATGTAAATACTTTGCTGAGTTATTTCGTCAAATGAAGAATATATCTTAGCAGATTCCTAGAAGTGTTTTAATCATACATTAAGATCAGAAAAGTCAACTTTCATTTACACCAACTTGTTGCATTTATCATGGCCGTTAAAATGAAACCAAATTCAGCATATTTCCTACACGTTAATAGTTTTCCTGCTAAAACACACCAAAGGGTTCAAATTAAAGATTAAAAACAACACATCATGCATATGATACTATGAGTCTAGTACTTCCTTTACAGGAGAAAATTATACCTCAAAAGATTACAAAAATACCATTGATTACAATAACACAGTAAGCTTACTTTCATTTCATAAAATACAACCAGCAATATATTTATTGTCTGTATCTATAATATATATATATATCTTGCTTCTAATAGCAGCAATGATTATTATTAATTGTCTTTTTGGAACACTTAAGAAAAGTTTTGAGTCTTGTTCTGTTAAAGAACAGAAAGGCACATTTCCTTGGAATGTCTGGGGAGGACGGGAGGTCACGTTGGGGCATGCATCTGGTCTTTCTTAGCTCGGACGTCAGTCGTAAAACAGTCTTTTCTTGTTGATAAAAATCATTGAATTATGCGTTAACGATCATCCCAGACCATGTCCAGATAGGGAGTTTTTTTTTTTCGTCCTGTTTCGGTCGAGTTATGGTCAAGTGATAAGAACCAAGTGAAGTCCTGTTTTAAACCACATTCAAGATGTTCTCCTCCAGTTTCTCCTGGATTTAACAAAGTCTCTTCAGATAAGGAGGTTTTATGGCAGGAAATCGGAACTCAGGAATGTGCTCGCCCTTATGGCATGTGTGTGCGTTCTACCTACCCCCAAGGCATTACACATGCGACAAACACCTTCGCAAATTCGTAATGAGAATCATTTATAAATCTGTTGTAAACAAAAAGAAGCACAGATATCTTCCAGCGGGTTTCTGCCAAAATAAAAGCTCAGAAAAAGCAACAACTCCATCAACATTCATAAATGTTAATATTGTAATTTTACTGTTGTTCTGTAGAATAAAAAAAAAAAAAGACAATAATGAAAATAATAATTACCCTACAACAGCTCTATTAATACATTTATTATAATCACACAGTGTTCAAATTGAGATCTGTAATATATTGTAATGTTTTAAAGGAAGTCTCTTCTGCTCAGCAAAGCTGCATTTATTTGTACAGTAAAAAATACATGCCTGATTCAAGAAGCGGGTCTCAAAAATGGCCCCCTTCTCTCATTTTTTCTCAAAAAAAAAATTTGTTTTTATTTGAAAAGCAGGACAAAACAGTAAAAAGCACATTTTGGCTATTTAATTTATGCAATGGTGAAAAAATGGCAAAATACATGGGGGGAAAAAATGCGAAAAACCATGTTCGGTATTTGGCCTTCGGCCCAGTGTTTCATTTTGTTCGGCTTCGGCCAAAAAATCTCATTTCAGTGCATCCCTAGTTTCAACAAAGAAACAGTAAATAGTATTGAAAAATTCAAGAATTATGAAAGTTTACCTCAGTTTACTTCAATAACAGTATCAATGTTGCAATGTTTACCATACAAATTATGAAACGATTTTAATTCAACTATAAAGCAGCTATTCAGAAAGCAGTACTATAATTATTCAGGTCAAGCCAATAAAAGTTGTTTTGATTAAATCTGAATCTGAAGGCAGTATGTTTGCATTTAATACTTCTAAAGTAACTGTTAGCTGTTTCTTGACATGGAATAGAAGAAAATGCAGAAAGTTTTATGTGGGCTAATTAATAAAACAAGTCAAGATTTGCAAATTTAAAAGAACAAATGGAATTTAGAAAACCTACCGAGGTAAAAAAAAAAAAAAAAAGTACACTTCTATAATGTACTTAAAGTGCTCTATTTTGGAGCACTAATTTCGTACTTAATATACTAAAAATGATTCTTTAGTACTTTTTAAGATAAACTTAAGATCAACTAAGTGTACTCAACTGTGCTATTTTTATTTAAAGCTGCAGTCCGTAACTTTTTTTGGTTAAAAATGATCCGAAATCAGTATTTGAGCAAGTACATAACCGGCCAGTGTTCAAAACTATCACCTTACTTTAGCCCGATTCACAACGGTAAGCTTATAATAATGTTTTCTAATTTGAGTGGTACGGGTAGGTTTTCGCAGGAAATTCGAGCATGCTACTGCATCATTACGTCACGTCTGTAAACATGAAGAAGTTGTCCCGGCTAGTTGACTATATCACATGTGAGGATCCTGCAGGTGATGGATCGTTTATAGCCTTTTCTCAGAGCAGCTAGAATAATTAAATGTATCATTTTGATGGCGGATTGTGATCCAGAAAGGATTATACGTTTATGAAAAACGTGTGAATGAAATTAAATTATATTTCAGTTTTAAATGTGCTTCTGATTACAGATAGTCTGGGATTACACAAGATTTGTATTTTAAAGAAAACCATTTCGAAGGGAGCATAGTTTGCTTTTTGGATTAGCTTGGAAAGCTTTTTGCTTTCCACTTGATTGGCTCTATGACTCTCTCTCCTCTCCACCTGTAGCTGGTGTGTGGTGAGCGCACTGGCGCCGTTGTCCTGTGGCTGCCGTCGCATCATCCAAGTGGATGCTGCACACTGGTGGTGGTTGAGGAGAGATCCCCCACATGATTGTAAAGCGCTTTGGGTGTATGGCAATACACAATAAAAGCGCTATATAAATGCATCATTCATTCATTCATTCATTCATTAACCTGTTAACATGCACCAGGACGCCAGCGCACTGAACGCTCTTTGTTTGCACATGTCATTGTGTTCAAATAGATCAAATGAAACGGGACAAAATTAATCTTGACAAACTATATATCATTTTGAAGGTCTAAGCCTCAAGCATCGATGATAGATCGCTGTTTTTCGATAGAAAGCTTATAAGGAATGTATTTGCTAAATTTGTGTAAGCAGTACACATCAAAACATGTATAAAAAAACCGCAGTACATACCAGATTCATCCTGATAACGACACTCAAACGTATCCACTGCTGTAAATCACAGTTTAGTTTGAGAAATAAGGGTCCAAGGAACAACATCCCAAAGAGCACTTTTAGTCCAAAGAAACAATAAAGTTGTAATTTGGATCGTTATTCTTTTGTTTACGTCTCATCTGTTCAGGGAGAGTTATTGTTTGTGTCCGTTATGGAACAAATTACGCTCAAAAACAGCGTCTTGGTGGTAAAAAAAACAGCATGATTTTGTAGCAGGCAATGTCCCAAACAGAATGAGATCATCCAAAAAAAAAAAAAAGTCACAGATACGCAGAATATTGTTCATTTGAATTCTGGCGCTCCCTCGTGACGGCGCATGACGCACGCTGTGACGCACCTGTCATCTGATGAGGGCGTAACTTAGCGATCGCCTTTTTGCACAAATAATTATTTTTCTTTCTTTTTTTCAACATTTTTTATTTATGTGTGTGTGTGTGATGTGTGGAACATGGCTGTATCTGCATGATTACCATCTATATGAACGCACATCAGCGTGTAATTACCGACTATATGACTGCTATCAGAATGCTGTCAATGACCGGCTATTATTGATGATATGGCCCATCTGTATGGACGCACATCAGCGTATGATTACTGACTGCAATCAGTGTGAATGTCTGGCAATATCAGTTTATGTCTGGCAGTGCAGAGTATTGAGTATGTAGGCTACTAAATACAAAGCAAATTCTTTTCTTTTTTTTTTCTTCTTTTTTATTACTCAAATTATTCTTATTGTATTTTAGTGCTCAAATAAATCACTTATATGATGTCTAAAATTCTGTCTATTATTTTATAATTGAAAAACTATCTATAATGACTAAAATAGTTTGTGGAATTCTTCAATACATTTGGTGGTAATTTTCATTAAACGGGAGGGGGGGGGTATCTGGAAATATTCTCAGAAAAATGATTGCAAGAATCTCATTTTTCATGGTATTTTCTTCAAATTTGAAATATAAACTCATTAGACATGTGACTTTCAACCCATTACTTTTCTGGATTGCTCCTGGACTTATTTCATGTATTTGTTTATGAAATAAAAAAAACATTCAGTGTGGTAAAACATTTTTCAAGGCACATTTTTCAGTGTCTATAACTTTTAATTTTTTTGAGCATTATCAACTCTGAATGATGCATAGTAAAGCCTAGAGTGTCTTCTTTCCAAATTGTTTCCGAATTGTGTGTGTAGCACATTATTGTCAGGAAATGTTACCATTTTAATTTAGGTAGGTCATTTTCAGCTGTGAGGCCCAAAATGGGGGGTGCAGGTTAACAGGTTAAATATAATTTCTTAACATGAAAATTCGATTGGTATGACAATTAGATATTAGAAATTAGACTGGACAGAAATTGAAATCTACACGCTAATACACACTATACTCATAGTCACGCAATGCTGATGTTGTTAACATTAATAATTTGAGAATAAATTATAACAATAATAATAATTTGCACGGTTAGATGTGATATAAGCTAACCGATCGTTAGATTTAATCACCGTTGGTAGCATGATTTATGGTAATGCTTTTTTCCTCAGTTGGGCAGAACAAACGTGGCAGACTTGTTAACTTCAAGTTTTCAAGTTTCAAGTTTTATTTGTCACATACACGACTATACAGAGATTGTATAACCAGCAGTGAAATGTGAGTCGGGTCCGCTCCATGGACAGTGCAAATATTGTAGAATACAACACAAGGGAAGTATACATAAAATAAAATGAATAAAAAATAAGATATAAAGAACAATATAAAATATAAGGTATAAAAGAATGTGCATGACAGTATGCTGTAGAATTAAATATTAAGATAAGCATGACTGTACAGAGAGGAATGTGCAAACAGGTTGAACATGGTTGACATGAAGCAGCCAATCACAAAAAAATAAATATAAAAAATAAGATAAGATATCAAGACACAGAAAGGGCTGTGTGCAAATGACACTGTCAGTATGAGGTTCTGAACCAGGTTAGTGAAGCGGTTTCCAATGTCCAAGAGTGTACTTTTGTCGTAGGTGATCAGTGCCGACGTTATGTGTGTAAAAAGAGAAATCAAAAGTAAGTAAAAGCACAGTCTTAGCGGAGCGACCCGGACGGCGACTGAACATAGCAGCGCCATCTTGGATTTTAACTTGTTCAGATGGCAATATACGGTGATAATTCTTATTTGGGTCATATATTCCAAGACGTAGCTAGAATCTGTGATTGCGAAGTACAGTAAACATTCACACCGGTGCAGTGACTGACTGCCACACATTCACCTCAAAACATTAGATTCATCCACGCTGAAGCCATGCCAGAGCACAGCCCACGCAAGGAAGATAATTCCGCACCCAGCTGCAATACCAGGTTTTCAAACAGAGATGGCGACAAAGAGGCAAAACTTACGGACTGCAGCTTTAAAGTGCTCTATTTTCGAGCCCTAATTTTGTACTTAATATACTAAAAATGATTCTTTAGTACTTTTTAAGATAAACTTAAGATCAAGATTAACTAAGTGTACTCAACTGTGCTATTTTGAGACACCATGAATATGAACTAAAATGAGCTTTTAACATGCTATCTCTGAATTTAAAATTGTATTTAGTCACCACTTGTAGTAGGGTACAACGGGGTTAACCCTAAGGGGACGGCTGTATCGCCGGCGATACCAACTCGTTTTTTTTAAGACCAGTGCAAAAGACACTAAAAATACTCCGTCGATTTTGGTCATACAGATAAGTGTTATACATCAATTGAAACTTTGAAGTGTCTATTTTTTTTGTGTACACTCACAATAACAACAAAACTTTGTGGTTTTGAAAAAAAAAAGAAAACAATACAGGATGCGCTCTCGGTCTTCTCCGTCTCCGCGAACTGCTCTTTGAAATACGTCACTAAAATGAACTGTAACTCAGCGAAAACTCAACACACAGACATGGGAGTTATATCTATAGAAAGCTGGAAGTGTCTACTTTCAAATGAAGTAAGTTATCGAAAACAAACATTCTGTGATGAAGTAATCTGTATGAAACCAACAAGATGTTCAGTCTTTCCAGTCTAACTCATTATTTCTAATGCGATCCCGCCCCCTCGCGTTCATATGTAAATAACCACGTGAGCCGCGTGCTCAAGGAGACGCCCAACAACAAACAAAGCCTGAGGAGAGCATACTGTTCGTTTCTGGAAGAAGAGGAGCTGATAAAGGCTGGATTTCCCTCAAAATAAGAGCAAGAGTTCATCCAGAAGAGAAGATCGATCTCATGAGTAAGTAATGTTTCTTTTTTGCATTAGTTAACGTGTTATTGTGACATAAACACGTTTATTTGGGTTTTTCCCAAACAACAAAATGATGAATGCTACCATCTAAGAATGTTTAGACCATGTTTATAATTAATACTCTGTTCAAAAATAGATCTAATAGCGTGCTAAACAATAATAATTAGTTTCTCAGATATAAAATATCCTTTTTTTATAGTACAAAGTAGGGTTGCACGATACACCGGTGCTACGGTAGTATCGCGATACTAAAGCTTAAAAATACCCGCGGTGCCATTGCATTTTTTAAACGGTAGTATCGTCCATAAGGTACCGTAAAAAAGATATGTAGTATGCACGGCAGTAACACTGTTTTAAATGTTCATTTGAACATGCATGCCAGCAGAAACATTACAAGTTGATTGCCAAATGTCTTTCTGCTGTGCTCTGTGTAGTTTAGTCTGTGTATACGCTTTATATTGTATTGAGTGTTTCCCGACGCTTCAGCACGTCGTTGTTCATGCTGCAGTTTATTAGAAGAAAGGGTCGTGATTCAGACCGTCTGATGTCATTTTAAAAAACAGCAGATCAAGCATCACTTATTCAACATCATAATATCTTGCAAGAAAATATTATCGCAGTTTTATTAATTTGACCACTTCTAGAACAGGTGAAATGGTTCGTTTCTGGAAGCATCTTTGCGATCACGAACGCAATTCCATTCATCAACATAGCGCTTTGCACTTGGTTCTTATCAATCATTATATATATATATTTTTTTATTCATTTATAATGTTATGTTTCAATGTACATGCTGCTAACTTGGAAATTTCAAGATATGCGAGCAAAAAATGCTCCTGACAGTTCGGCAATATGACACGAGCAAGAGTGCTGTTTTTGTTTCGTTTCTGTGTTCGAATCCGAATCCGCGTTGTCTCTGAATCACTGATTCACTGAGCCATTCATAAAAACAGTCATTTGATTCGCTTCTGAAGGATTCAGCCGTTTTGAAAGAATCGTTTGATGACTCAGTGATTCAATCACGAACTCCTGCCACCTGCTGGCCGTTTGAAGTTTCCCATCTAAAAGTAGGCATATTACATTATTTTCCAACATATTTATATATTCAGAATTTAGTATTTAAAACATTAATCTCATAACTTTATTTATGCAATTATAAATACAGTCTAAATGTATAAATGCACATCTAAATGTCGCATCATGCAGCTTCTGTGCAGTGCTAAGATGAGTTTTGTTTAGATAATTTCATGATAACAATAGCCAGTCATTCATTCACATTAATTAAGTATTCAGAGAAAAATATTGTCTGTTTTCATTTACATCTATTTATTTATGAAATTTTGATTCATTTTGTAGAATTTAATTTTAAATTAACACAATACTGCATGGTATCGTGATACTTCAGCTGGTATAGTATCGTAAGACATTTTTATGGTATTGTGACAACCCTAGTACAAAGTACATCCTTTTGTAGTAGAAATTGATGGGCAATTCATTGTATTTAAATTTCTTACGGCGTGATGATGTTTTCATGCTCTATATAAAACAATAAAAGTAATATGAGTGTACACTGTAACATGATGAATGCTACGAGTCTAAGTATGTTTAGAACATGTTTATTATAAATAGCCTACTGTTCAAAAATAGATTTTAATAACGTGCTAAACAATAATAATTAGTTTCTCAGATATAAAATGTCTTTTTTTGTTTATGATAGTACAAAGCATGCGTGAGTCTATAAAACCTATATATATATAAATATATATAAAAAGATGCTCCTGATATTAACATGCTCACAAATGTTTTTTTTTTTTGGTTGTTTGTATTTTATTGAATCAGATACCTGCACCACAGATGATGAATCCTGATGACTTTCTTCTAGGGCTGCAACAAACGATTATTTTGATAATCGATTAATCTAACGATTATTAGACCGATTAATCGACTAATCATCGATTATTTCACTGGTTAATCAGTAGACTTTGATTGATTATTCAGTTTTTGCAATTAGTTAGAATATTAAGTTATACATATTCTAACATAAATAAAGGTCACTTCAGCTTTAGAAAAGCATATTATGTAATTACAATTATTACACAATTAATTGGTAACACTTTACATTAAGGTTCATTAGTTAACATGACTGCACTGTATTTTATGTATAATCATTTTCTATTCGTAACGGTTTTAAATTAATTTTAAATACATTTTTATATAATTTCCTTGTTTTTATTGTTGTGATTATTTTTTTTAATTCCTTGTTTTTATTGTTGTGATTATTATTTTTAATGTCTATTTCACTTCCTTTTATGTAAAGCACTTTTGTGTTTTTGATTTTTTTTTGTGTATGAAATGTGCTATATAAATAAACTTGCCTTGCCTAACATGAATTGATAATGAACAATACTTCTATAGCATTTGTTAATCTTAATGTTAATTTCAGCATTTACTAATGCATTATTAAAATCACAAGATGTTTTTTTTACATTGATAAATGCATTGTGAACTAACATGAACAACTGTATTTTTATTAACCGACATTAACAAAGATTAATACTTAAATGTAATAAATGTATTGTTCATTCATGTTAATTAATACATTAACTAATGTTAACAAATGATACCTTATTGTAATGTTACCAATTCATTATAAAAATAGATGGCACACAAAATGAGATGACAGACAGAGACACTCTCTCACCATTTAATTAGCTACATGAAAAAGTAACTGAATGACACATTTTGCACATTCTGCCTAACATCTCCTTTTGTAAGTCATATAGATAAGAAACAAAATAAAGGGAAGTGATAAGATGCTTTGGATAAACTATTTTATTCACAACATAATGTCTTAAAATACCTTATAGGGTTATGATAATCAAAACAGCCCTGAGCTAGATCAAGCTTTGATCTCTGCAAACCTGTCACTTTAATGAAATTATTATTTCCCACTAATAAAAATATTTTATCATTAGCTAGCTCACACTAGAGAGCTGCTTTATAACAGAAAATCAAGTTGTAATTCTAACTGAAAGCGACACTGACTTTAATGTTTTTCATGTTTAATACCGTAAAGCTGCTTCAATTAAGGCTATCTATTGCATAAAGTACTATATAAATAAACATGTGACCGAACTCTACTGGAGTAATGTTACGTTACTGAACTGCAGAGCTCATGCAAACATCCACATCGTTGTAATCAGATGCATTTTTAACTGTTGCTTTCACAATGCTGTCGGTTTTTGTAGTTTATTTCGTTACTGAGAGGAAAGCGCGCAATATATATTTACATATTCATCCAAACGCCGCTCAAGTCTGGATGCATTTGCTCTGAAGTGCTGTGTGTGTTCTTCTTGATCTGCATCCAGGAGGACTGAACTAGAGTCTTGCGCTACAGCGCCACACTGGTCAAACCGCTGTATTGCAGGCTCTTACATTAGGTCATATGAGATCAAACGACTACTCGACAACAAAAATATTTGTCGACAATTTTTTATTGTCGACGTTGTCGATAATGTCGACTAATCGTTGCAGCCCTACTTTCTTCAAACTATTTTCCTCTGAGAGCGCTGTACCAACATCAGATATTCAACTACACTGATATTCTATGGTAAAACAAGATCCTTGACTACTGATTATGTTTTTTTCTTCTTGAATCCATGGAAATAAGCAGAAACACTTAAATAACACACATAAATATCAGGTATGATTTATTTATTTCACTTGTTGAACAGAATCTGTTGCAGGAATGACTCAAAGTCTGTTCACATCTCTGTGGTTAGATCAGTGTGCACAATAATGTGTCTTTGACCTTCATTATGTATGTTTTGATTATACTGTCTTGTAAATAAAATACAAATAATAAAAAAAATACATTTTTTCAATCTCCTCACATTCTCTCTTACCTGCCTCAAAGTCACAGTCACACTGATGGGCCATTAGCAGCTTTAGGGGAGGGCCCTTTGTGTCTCAGGTGAGAATCACTTAATATTCAAGGACATTGTCACTCCCTCGCATATAGGCTTTCAATCACAAAGCATGTCTTAAAAAATGTTAATCAATATATTGTTTGCTGTGAATGAGTAAGCAGAATGATTCTCACTTAATTGTGAAGTAAATATTCTAGCCTACAAGACTGATTACTCTAAAGTCTTATTCAGAACTATTTAGTGTGGGTTTTATGGCCTTATTTCAGCTACATTTTTTTTCCCAAAACTTACTAACCACGCATAATATTTTTTTTCTAAAAAATGCAAACATGTACATCCATCTTGGTCACACATTAATGTAGCACAGTTTGTGCTGAATACAAAAACAAATACATGTTGGTCAATAGTATGTTATAAGTAGCTGAAATAAGCACAAATATCAGGGCATGTCAAAACATCTCAAGGGCCCCAAAATCACCTCAGACCCCAGAGGGTTAAAGGCGCCTTTGATATTGTTTTCATCTAAACCACTAGATGGCACAAAAACGTGGCGTAGCACTTTCCTTTTCAATATGCACGCGTATATTTGTCTGAATCTAACATGGTTAGATTCAGATGGTAAATATCATATATTATGTTGGGTGTCCATATTAGAGATAATCACCATGTTTAGAATGAAACCATCATATTTAAAAACATAATCAAAATATAATTTGTTGCTACTACTGTAAATACATATTCAATTATTATTGGATCTCCATCAATACTTTCAGAATCTTTACTTATTAAAATGATTTTGTTTCTGTATTTTAAAATATATATTTTTTATTAACATATTTTAATGACAGTATATTTATTGAACACAAATTATTTTATTTTTCAAAATAAGGAGAAAATAGTACAAATTTTGCTAAAGTGATTGTTTTGAACAAGTATTAACTTAGACATTATTTAAAAAACATTATTTTAGCTGAAGTATTTGTATCAGTACTGTGTCTTTTACCCCCCTAGGGGCCACCTAAGATTAAGATTAAGATTATTTTTATTTGTCACATACACAATTACATAGAGAGTATATAACCAGTAGTGAAATGTATTCTCTGCATTTAACCCATCCTAAGTGAACACACAGCAGGGCTCGACAGTGCAAGCATTTCACTCGCATTTGCGACTAAAAATAGATGTGTGCGAACTGGAAAATATATTTAGGAGCATGAGTGCGAATACAATACAAAATACAAAACAGCCTAACTTATACAGTAGCCAATAACAAACGTATTAATTTATTCAGTTTATTTATGGAAAAATAGCATACAGCCTCATATGATTACTGAACTTTAAAAAGGCAACGGTTTAATTTAAATGAGCACAGATGAGAAGAAAGGCGGAGCGAGTGAAGGAGACGCGCTGGATAACGCACATTCGCCACTAGAGGGCGCTGACGCTGCCATTACCCCGGTAACCCTGTAAACACAGCAGCTGGCGTTACCCCGGTAACCCTGTAAACACAGCAGCTGCCGTTACCACGGTAACCCTGTAAACACAGCAGCTGCCGTTACCCCGGTAACCCTGTAAACACAGCAGCTGCCGTTACCCCGGTAACCCTGTAAACACAGCAGCTGCCGTTACCCCGGTAACCCTGTAAACACAGCAGCTGGCGTTACCCCGGTAACCCTGTAAACACAGCAGCTGCCGTTACCCCGGTAACCCTGTAAACACAGCAGCTGCCGTTACCCCGGTAACCCTGTAAACACAGCAGCTGCCGTTACCCCGGTAACCCTGTAAACACAGCAGCTGGCTTGTAAATGTTTCAGTCATTTAGATATTTATATTCGCTTTAGTCTTCACAATAGCACCAAATAATTAATACTTAAAGACTTAATGAGCTATTTATTTTCAAACTTAATGAACTATTTATATATATATAAAAAAAAAAAAAATCGAACCTAAAACATGGCCTATCCACTGATCTATAATAGAGAACAGTGGGCCTATCTATATATTGACTGATTCGTTATTATTGTTCAGAAACACTTAAGTTCCATTAGTTAACATGAAAAAAACAATGACTGCATTTATTAATCATGTTCATCTTAATTTCAACTTTTAATAATACATTATAAAATCAAAAGTTGTGTCTGCTAATATTATTCAATGGAGCTAACATTAACTAGTTTGTATTTTTATTAATCAACATTAACAAACAATATTAACTACTGCAACAATTAACTATTGCACATTGTTAGTTAATGTTAACCTGCTTTAACTAATGTTAACAAATGGGACCTTATTGTAAAGTGTTACCTATTGTTCTTTCGTTCATTTGAACAATCTTTTGCACTCTAATCTTGAAACACTTGTTTACTTTATATTTTTGTGTATTTTTTATTAAAGTCTTTCTTTAGTAAAGGATCTATAATAAAGTTATTTAACCTGTTAGGAGGACAACACTTTTTTCACTTCGAAATTTTATATTGTGATAAAAAAAAACACACCATGACAAAAGCTTCAATGACTATTGTGAAAATTTGATACTGTCACATACCTAATGTACATA
This sequence comes from Schizothorax lantsangensis, assembly GCA_027422415.1. Classification (NCBI taxonomy): domain Eukaryota; kingdom Metazoa; phylum Chordata; class Actinopteri; order Cypriniformes; family Cyprinidae; genus Schizothorax; species Schizothorax lantsangensis. The sequence continues at coordinate 9,750,938 of CM049843.1, forward strand.
CAGTTTAATAGGACTATAACTAATTATAATTAGTCTATTAAATAGAGTCTGAAGCAAAATTATTTAAAAACCTTGTGTACTTTCTGTATTCTGATAAATTAAATAATTGTGCTTATAAATGTCTCTTTATATCCCCTTATTAAGCTAAAACAAATAATTTGAAAAATTTGCATTGCGCCCCTAAATTTTTTTAATGCGCTCCTAAATTTTTCAACTTAGGAGCACATGTGCTCCTTGGGAAAATGGTAAGGGTCAAGCCCTGCACACCCGGAGCAGTGGGCGGCCATGTTACAGCGCCCGGGGAGCAGTTGGGGGGTCGGTGTCTTGCTCAAGGACACCTCAGTCGTGGTATTGAAGGAGGATACTCCCCCACCAACAATCCCTACCGGACCTGAGATTCAAACCCACAACCTTTGGATTACAAGTCCGGCTCGCTATACATTAGGCCACGACTGCCCCCCTCATACATTTATAAGATTTTTAAACAAAATAACCAACTTGAATGATTTAGTTTCACACAAAATCTGTTGCTCCATTAATGTTCAATACAACGTATATATTTTTTCTGCTATTATACATTTTAGGCGCAGTGAATAGCACTTTTTCTTAAGGTGGGCCTTTAGCCCCGTTGTACCCTACACTTGAGTGTACTAGCATATGAAAGATGGGTTCAAGTGTACTACAAGTGGTAACTAAATACATATTTAAATACAGAGATAGTATTTTAAAAGCGCATTTTATTTCATGGTGTCCTAAAACAGCAGTTGAGTACACTTAGTTGAGCTTAAGAAGAACTAAATAATACTTTTCAGTATATTACGTACAAAATTAGTGCTCGAAAATAGAGCACTTTAAGTACATTATGCAAGTGTACTTTTTTAACCTGGGTAAAGTTATATAGATGCGGACTATTAAACGGTTAAATGCCCTCAAGGCATATTATTTAGCTCCGATCAAATTCTTATGTATATTTCATTACATGTGATATAAAACCGTTTTAAAACTATATAAAAGACGCTTTGCAGATGTGTGTAAAGTTACCGATCCAGGAGGGGATCCAGACCATCGAGGAACATCTCCTCTTCTGTGGAAGCGGCACTCTCATCAGACCATTCCTCCAAATCAATCACCTCAGCGTCTTCATCCATGTTACCGTTCACACACTCCTCCGTGTTGTCCTTAGCCATTTTATCCCTTTTCTTCTTTTTTAGCGCTGGCCGCAAAATAATCGCCTCATCCTGTTCCTCCTTGATACCGTTTACACACTTCTCCGTGTTAGTCGTTTTATTCATTTTTCTTTTGGTTAGCGCTGGCCGCAAAATAATTGCCTCATCTTGTTCCTCCTTGATACCGTTTACACACTCCTCCGTGTTAGTCGTTTTATCCATTTTCTTTGTTGTTAGCGCTGGACGCAAAATGCAATACAGCTGCTGCTGGCTGCAACAAATAAATCTCGTGCAGAGAGGCGGCCGCAGCTGAGAGGAACGCACTCTCATTGGCTACTTTTCCTGTCTGTCTTTATATGCTGGAATATCATTGGCCAAAACGCCAGGCAGCGGGAAACTGAAGGAAAACATACACCAGATAGTCCGATAAGGCACAGTATAGGAACCTCCTATAGAAATAGCACCCCTGTGAGGAGCGCCAGCTCTATAGTCATTGTAATGAGGAGACTGAATTTAAAAAGAGCTATTTAAATTGATTAAGTGTGAAAGCTGATTGAGATGGCTTGATATCAGGAACACTTAAGGAAATATAAAACATAAAAAGAAACAAATCTGGCATGCAAAATAGGTCCTTTGTATTAATAAAGTTTATAAAAATGCATAAAAAATAAAAAACACTGAGAATAATCTAATGTTATGAGAGTGAAGATGGAAAATTAGTCAAATTAACTTGTAAAAATGGCTTTATGCTTCAGATTGGTCACAAACAATGCATTTTCATAATACAATAGAGCAAAATGCATGAAGTCCTATTTTAAGAGAAAATACATTCAAATCCTGATTTCACAGCACCAAAAATCATAATCATGATATGAATTGTAACAGAACAGCAACATTTTGCAATGGTAACCATTTGGGCTGATATTGGAAAGCATTAAAAGTGTAGTTCTGATGTTGTTAGAGTGCATCAGAATAAAACATGTGTGGGGGGGGGAAAAAGAGACGTATTTCATATAACTACTAATAATGGTAGTAGGGGAGACCGGGGGCAATTGTAACATTTTTTACATTTTCCTTCATAACTCACAGACTACTTGAAATACACTAGTCATCTTTTGATACAAGAAACAGATATAGGTGCACTAATTAATAATGCAACTGATATATTTTCACTTATAAGGACAAGACTATAATATTAAATGAAATGCAAGAATTCAGAGTGTTACAATTGCCCCCACCAAGGGGGCAATTGTAACAGTGTTTGGGGGCAATTGTAACACTGAAAAATAAGTCATGTTAAACCATTGTTTCTCAAATAAAAAGGAACCTTACTGCTGTAGTATCTAATATTATATATGTTATATCTAATTATATATATATGTGTATATCTAATATTATATATATATATATATATGTATAGTTCAAATTCGCTTAAATGTCAGGCATCATTCAAAAAGCATAAGTATATTTATATTTTTTTGCAGAAGACCACAACTATTCTAGAGGTAACTAGATTAATTATTTATATTTTACTCAAATACATTATTTAGCTGATGAGTCAAGAACAGTCTTTAATGAAATGGTACAAGACATTAACAGAAGAACTCGATGAGATCATGTGGAGATAATAGTCATTTTATTTTTTTTAAAGATTTAAAAGCAACACTAATCATTTTAAATGTAGTTTTACATTTAAAATATATTTATTTTCTAACAGAAAAGTAGCTGTCAACACAGAAAAACAGTGTTTACACTGGGCCCTGTGGCTAGGGGGCAATTGTAACAGTGTTGCAGCCATGATAAAATCTCATACACTAGCTAGCAACACCTATATTAGCATAGGTTGTTCATGTTAATTTTCTATCAATAACCTACAGATAAAATGTATGTAGTTTAAATTCGCGATCATCTAAACATTAGACAGCAGCAGAAAAATACTGTACATCCAAAAATTAATTTTCATACCACAAAATCAGTATTTTGTTAAAAAATTCTGCTGAGGTGATATGATTGTGCTCCTTTTCCACAGGCAGAGAGATAATCTTACTGAGCATGTGCAGATTAAGTTTCATCACTCTAGCTTGATTCTGATTGGAGGAATTGAGTGTGTTACAATTGCCCCCCCATCTCCCCTATTTATAAACCTACCACCAGAACTTTAACTCTTTTCTACATTATTTCCAGTTAATCAACATTATAGTCCTCAAATTGCATTAGTCATTGTCAGTTTCATGCATTTCTGTGTTTTTTTAATTAATTAATTTTTTATTTTATTAATTCTGGAGGTTTTGGAGTTTAATGCTCTATTTTTGTTTATGAGTTTCATTTAACAGTTTGGACGCATCTATGAATAACCCTGGACCCGGATTATTAGTAAACATATCTTAATTAAAAATCTTGTCAAAACAATACAGAGACCAGACATCTATCAAAACATAAAAAATACATTAAAATAAATCAAAGAAACTAGAAAAAAAGCAAAAAAACAAGCAGACGACGAAAAGAAAAGAATAAAACAGTACGACTTACCAGTAGATGGAGCTCTTAATATATCTGTAACTGCATGACTTCTTGAGGGAAGACTAGAATGGTTTTGTCTGCATAGAAATACATTGTTTTTGCTATTCGACATGGCTGGCATACCAAACAACTTATTAAACATTATTTATTAATTATTACAGGCAACAATTATAGAATGCAATATTACCAAATTACTTTCTATGAAAAGAAAATGTGTATTTTATGTGGACTTTGGCAAAATGAAACAGCATTTGATAATAGGAGCACATAAGAGCATTTAACCTGCTAAATGTTAATATGACCATTTATATCATTTAAAACCATATCAACACTATTTTAATATCTGTCACAAAACAATAAAGAGAGCAAAACGTATATCAGTTTTCAAACAATTTGACAACAAAGCAAGCAAAAAGAGGTATACCAGTAGGTGGAGCTCTCAACATGTCTTAGTTTAACTAAACAACTGTTAGAGAGAAGAACAAAAAACATACAAAGAAATACATTGTTTTTGCTATTTGAAATGCCTGGCATAACTGCAATAAAAACGAAGACTTTACTCTGAGCTCTATCAAATGTGACCCTGGAGCACAAAACCAGTCTTAAGTAGCACAGGTATATTTAAAGCAAAAGCCAACAATATGGGTCAAAATTATTGATTTTTCTTTTATGCCAAAAATCATTAGGGTATTAAGTAAAGATCATGTTCCATTAAGATATTTTGTAAATTTCCTACCGTAAATATATCAAAACTGAATTTTTGATATTCAAATAGTTGTATCTCGGCCAAATATTGTCCTATCAATTATCCTAACAGACCATACATCCATGGAAAGCTTATTTATTCAGCTTTCAGAAGATGTATACATCTTAATTTCATAAAATGGACCCTTATGACTGGTTTTGTGGTCCACGGTCACAAATATATTTGGTTATGCACAGCATAAAAGCATATTGCTTTTTTATAATTGTCATCTTGCCAAAACTGATACAAAGTACTGGATGATGTGGCCCTAAAATATGAAACAACTTTAAGAGAATGCACACATGAAATGCATGATATTATGACTGCTTTTGTGTGAACTGACTTTACCACAGGGCATACAGTTAGTATGGGAATGTTGTTGACATGGGCGGCATTAAACATTTAGATGGAACATGAGCATGGTGAAACAGTAAGAAAGCGAGACCAAGAGAGCGAGCGTGTGTTTACTACCCATCCAGGAGCTCAGATAAAGCAGGCAGTGTGTACGTGTGTCCAATCTGAAACAGGTTTTCCCACAATAGGAACTCTCCACCCCATCCTGGTTGGACTTTAAAAGCCCAGCCTCTCTACAGAGAGACACCCGTTTCGCTCAGGTCTGCCCACCTGTTCTCATCTTCCACTGCAGCTCTACACGGTTTCTCTTGTCCAACTATGAGTCTGAGAAGCAAGCGCATCAGTTCCAGCAGCTCTGTGAGGAGCAGTGGGAAGATGGGAGGCTACGGCTACAGCAGTTTAAGTGGGATCTCCTTGGGAGCATCTGCCCCAAGCTTTAGCACCAGCTCGGCCTACCTGGGGCCTCCCATTGCTAGCGTCTCTGTCAACAAGAGCCTGTTGGCGCCCCTCAACTTGGAGATCGACCCCAACATCCAAATGGTGCGCACTCATGAGAAGGAGCAGATCAAGTCGCTGAACAACCGCTTTGCCACCTTCATCGATAAGGTAAAGTTGGGTCACTTGTTCACAGAGAACATTTTGTAAAATTTTAGCCAAAAAGTAAAGGTCTTTGAATGTTAAAACCAACAGAGTATTGATTGCGATGATAAAGTCTTAATACGATCAACATCCCAAACCTCTGAGGGAAAGGCGATTTGGTAGAGTCGCATGAAACCGATAGTTCTGTAGCATGACCCATTTCTCTGAAGCCTGTAACCTGATAAAAAGCAGGTCAGATCTGACCAAGCCACTGAAGACAGCACTATCCCAGCGAGTATGAAGGAAGCTTTTGTGTGCCGGAGGACAATGCAACCGAATCCCAGGGGCCCGCTGGACTGAAATCGACACTTCAATCGCACTGAAGTACAACCAAGTCACTGTTGCAGGTCGGGGCAGGGCTGGGTCCTCCAACACGGGTCTCAGGTCGGCTTTTAAAGTGCTCAAAATTAGGGATTTATGAAGAACCCAACTAGGTCAGCCACTACTCTCAGGAGTGTTACCGTTCAGCTAATGTGGAGTCATATTGCTCCGTTAATGAGTCCATCCTGGCAGGGTGGGCATCAATTAAAGCGGCCAGGCTTTCAGGATGTGCAGTGAACTGAAGAAGTCTCAAAGAAGAGCTCTTAAAATGCTGAAATTCCACTGAAGTGGACTCTTCTTTGTTCTTATAAAAAGATGACAGGAATAACTTTGGTAACAGATCATTAGTCAAACACTTTAATTAACCTACCTTATGTTCCTCAAGGAAGATTTACAATTAAGGTGAACAACTTTTACATCAATATTTCAGTATACTGGGTACAAATATGGTTACTTTGAGAACAATTCTTTAGATGATGTTATAGAATCCACCTGAGGATTTACCTTTTGCTTAACTTAGCTCTGCTTAAAACAGCATAACATTTCTTATAACATTGAATACAGAGACTCATCAGTCATACTAAACCCATACTGAACTTTTGACTAAAACCAAAATTTTGATACAGACACTGGAAATTTTAATTAAATAAATAAATTAAATAATTATATAAATAAATAATTTATGTATTAGTAAATTAAATACTAAATATATTACATATATTTTTATTAGAAAATAATTTATTAGCGCTAAAAAATATACCTTTCAAGTCAAATACATTTTAGACGATCGATAACAAAGGCCCAAATTTCTCTTTATTTCTGTATCTATTCCACACGAAAGACAAACTGAAAAAAAATGTTTTCAATAAAATGTATTTATTGTTACCTCTAGGTGCGCTTCCTGGAGCAGCAGAATAAGATGCTGGAGACCAAGTTTGAGCTGCTGCAGGGCCAGACCCCGGGCCGGTCCAACGTTGAGCCCATGTTTGAGGCTTACATGGCCAACTTGCGCAGACAGATGGACGTGGTCAACAATGACAGGACCAAGCTGGACGGAGAGCTGAGGAACATGCAGGGACTGGTGGAGGACTTCAAACACAAGTAAAGTATTTAGATCTACACTAACACCACAGTTTACTGAACTTCGAGGCTCTCCTGTATTTCTTTGAGAAACCAATTATGGACCCACACCTGCTAATGATTTTATTCTAACCTTGAACTGACACAGCTCATTAAATGAGTTTGGGTATCATCAAAACCAATGTATCACATTTGCTATGAATGTGTTTTCAAACTTTGTCCACATTCACAAATATCCACTTTGTATTTTCTTTGACTCAGATATGAAGATGAGATCAACAAGAGGAACAACCTGGAGAACGACTTTGTGATTCTGAAAAAGGTGGGATACCTAGATGACTATATGTCAGAGGTCAAAAATAGTATTTTTACACATTATGAAACACAAACCAATAGGTATGACCTCACTGTTATGTGGGGTTAGGGCAGGTTACCGAGTGAAAAGCTGGACTTTCAGGACCAGGGAAAGTTAAACTTTCACAACATGTTGAATAAAAGCAGCCCAGAAGAGGGAACAATGAAATGTTTTGGAGGGGTAAAGAGCTCTGAGTCTGAAGGGAGTTAAGTCTGAAGGGATCAGATCACCATTGACAAAAGCCTGGGTGGAGACGCGGCATTATTTATACTCTAGAGGAGATCTGTTTTCAATGGCCTACCTACCGAGAGCAGCAAGAAGTCAAAGTTGCATACTAAAGATGTAGGTTTTGATATATCATTATGAGTCTTTTCTGGTGCATGTGGGGGTTTTTGGTGTTCAATGCCCAAGGAAGACATACAAGTTGTTCAAGGTTGTAATTGAGAAGAGGAAAAATGGAGTACTGTGTGTCCCGCAGGATGTAGACTCTGCGTATCTGGTGAAGGCTGATTTGGAGGACAAAGTTGGTGCCCTGACTGATGAGATCAACTTCCTGAGGACCATCTACGATGAGGTAATGTTCATTCACTTAGAAAACCAGCCAAAAAACTACATACCAAACAAAGAATGCTGTTTTTCTTTAAATATTTAACTACAATTTGCCATTTAAGGAAACATTGGTTGGACCAAAACAAACATCTTAACTAATATGGCTTGCAAGAACTATACAGTAGTGTTTACAGTAGTTTCCACACAGTTAAACTACACGTAAACTTGCTTCATCTCTATGGATCAGGAATTGCGTGAGCTGCAGGCCGGCATTAAAGACACATCCGTCATTGTGCAAATGGACAACTCCCGAAACCTCAACATGGATCATATTGTGGCCGAGGTCAAGGCTCAATACGAGGAGATCGCAGCCAAGAGCCGCGAAGAGGCTGAATCCTGGTACAAGTCCAAGGTAGATACAAAACACAAACTGTTTCCTTTTATAAATAGGTTGCCAAGTCAACATGAAATGCCATTTTCGAACTGTATTTCTGATTGACAAAGCACATTCAGTGACATAAAATCTAGGATGGGACCAATACATTGTGAATTTATTGGGTAGGGAAAGTCGTTTCTTAACATTTTAATGAAAGATTTTGAAGACATTTTTCCTTTGGAATGAGTAATCGTTCACAATAAGACCCAGAAGATGGATTAAGAAAGTAAATAGGGTAAATTTTCATGTTGACTTGAGGTGTTTTTCTTCAGAACTTCATAAACAGCTTTCATTTTGTAACGGACATCAAGCAATTAAGTGTACTGATAGTTTTTCCATCTCGTGCTGCTCAGTTCGATCAGATGGCCTCTCAAGCCATTCAGTACAACGACGAACTGCGAAACACTAAAGGAGAGATTGCGGATATCAACCGCATGATCAGCCGTCTGCAGAGCGAGATCGAGGTTATTAAATCACAGGTGAGAAATGTGCTATATCACCTTTACTTTAACCAAAACCCATGGTGGTTGCTAACTCTCGAGGCTACAATCGATTTAGCGCGCTAACCTGGAGAACCAGATAGCGGAGGCCGAGGATCGTGGTGAGATGACTGTGAAGGAGGCCAAAGGTCGTATTAAGGACTTGGAGGAGGCACTTCAGAGAGCCAAGCAGGACATGGCCCGCCAGCTCCGCGAGTACCAGGAGCTCATGAATGTCAAGTTGGCGCTGGACATCGAGATCGCCACCTACAGGAAGCTTCTGGAAGGAGAGGAGGACAGGTAACGCAATGAGTCCTGTTTTAACAGTGTATTCTTCCTAAGAGGGGTGGAACTGAAATGTTAGCATTAATAAATATTGACCATCTCATTTTTTCTTACCTCTTACAGAATCGGACAGCAGCCCATTGTGAACATCCAGGCTGTTCCCAACTACAGTAAGTGTAAATGGACTAATGGGACATTATTCATTACAACAATGGCCACATTATACACACACTTCTACATGACGTTGCCATGGCACGGTACAGCTTGTAATGTACTGTCTTTCCCTCTAAAGAGGGTTCTGGTTTTGTTTGTGATTTAAAAAAAAGCATCATTACCATTGGGATATGTGGAGATGCTCTTGAATTTTTGACACGTCTTGGTCAAAAGGGTTCTCAAATGTATTTGCCGCTGGTCCATTCCTTTATGAAACAGTCACTTCCAATCAATTGTCCATGTAGAAATTCAAGCCTGTCTCACGGTTTGTCTGAAAGTGAAAGAAGACATTCAACATCATATTGCAAAAGTAAAATGGGTCACAAATCCCATTTCATGTTGAGTTCATTACCAACATTTTAAAACACATACAATGTGACCATCATACACAATCTGAAAACTTATTGTTTTTATTGTTTAATTTAATTATTGTATTTCTTCTCAGGTTCCAAAGGGGTGAACGGTTTTCAGCAGAACAGCTCTCCATCACCTAAAATCCTGATCAAGACTACTGAAACCAGAAACAACACCAGATTCAGCACTCACTGAAGTGTTAACCATTATCAAAAATGCTATACTATGACAGTTAACATTAAATATAGAAGTAGTTTTCTTTTGACTTTCTATGGATCAATGGGAAGAATCTGAAATTAATTTTCCGAAACAAAGACCTTGTGTTTCATTGAAATACTATATATATATACATACAGTGTCCTCCACTAATATTGGCACCCTTGGTAAATATGAGCAAAGGCAGCTGTGAAAATAAATCTGCATTGTTTATCCTTTTTATCTTTCATTCAAAAAATTCACAAATTTCCAACCTATCATTGAAGTAAAACAATTGAAAGTGGGGGGAAAATCTCATTGTGAAATAAATGCTTTCACTATTTCATGTTGGCCACAATTATTGGCACCCAATTATTGCAAAGTCCTTTTCCCAGCACAACAGCTCTGAGTTTTCTCCTATAATGCCTGAAGACTTTGGAGAACACCTGATAAGAGATCAGAGACCATTTTCTTCATACAGAATCTCTCCAGATCCTTCAGATTCACAGCTCCATGACGGTGCTTCTTCTCTTCAGTTCACCTCACTCATTTTCTGTAGGGTTCAGGTCAGAGGACAGAGACAGCAATGGTAAAACATTCATTTTGTGCTCAGTGACCCATTTTTGTGTTTATTTTGATGTTTGTTTTGGATTGTTGTCCTGGTGGAAGATCCACACACGGCCCAATATAAGATTTCTAACAGAGGCAGTCAGATTTTGATTTTTTATCTGTTGGTATTTGATAGAATCCATGATGCCATGCATCTGAACAAGATGTTCAGGACCTCCAGCAGAAAAACAGGCCCACAACATTAAAGATCCAGCAGTATATTTTAAACATTAGCCAATATTAGTGGAGGGCACTGTATATATTCAATATAAATATTCACAAATTAAATGACTATATAAAATGAAATTATGGAATGATTTATTCTACAGAATTCAAAATTTGTATTTTTGAAAAGGATAAAGCGTGCACATGATTGCAATACAACTAACACTTAAAAATGTATATATATTTTTCCCCTTCTGAACTATTGCATTTGATTATTTACTTATTATTTTGGACTAGTGCTGTCAAATGATTAATCGCATCCAAAATAAAGTTTTTGTTTACATAAAATTTGTGTGTACTGTGTATATTTATTATGTATATAAACACACATGCATGTATATATTTAAGAAAAAATATGGTATGTTTATATATTAACAATATTTATATATAATGTAAATTATATGAATATAAATATATACACATGTAAATATTTTCAATATATATACTGTATGTATGTGTATTTATATATACATAATAAATATACACAGCACACACAAATTTTATGTAAATTACTTTTTATTTTGGATGCGATTAGTCGCGATTAATCGTTTGACAGCACTATTTTGGACACAATGTGTATGCAACATCAGTATATCTTGTATACCTGCAACCAGGGGCCTGTTCTTCGTACGTCACTAACTCAGTTAGCTGGATTTGATTGTTGACGATTTCACTTGATCTTGGATCATTTGGTTCTTCGAAGCTCATCCTGGACTTGCTGTCATAGCAACAGGTATATAAGCTTAAACCAGCTCAGGAGCAGGCTTATTTCATGTAAACAGGATTAGATTGCTTCTTTTTAAGCAGAATTGATACTTAATATCTGCCCCAGCAAACGCTACTTTATTACAAGAGTACCCTACTGGTCCAGGGACAATAATTTAAGATAATAATCATTTAAAAATTAATTAGAAAATAATATAATAATGTTGTGTAGTCTATAATACTATAGACACAGCCAGTTTTACTCATTGAAAGATTTATTAGTGATGAAAAAATTACTTTATAACTGTATTGGAGTCTTACACACATGCTATACAGTTAATCTGAGCCCTGCATTAATTTGAGTTATGACAGATATTATGGGAGGGGCTTGATGGAGCGCACGAGATGCAGATAACATGATCTCTAAGAAACTTTAATTAATGCAGTCACGTAACAAATCTGCTTCAAAGATAAAATTAAATGAATTGCTAATTACAACATTGAAATAAAAATGTAAAGCCTGTACAAATACTAGAAGTCATAAATATAAATATAAAAAGTACAAATAAATTAAAAACAGTGCACATTTAATTTATCTATTTACATCTCATTTATCTATTTATATCTATATATTTAGTTTTGTTCACTTGGCTGTTTCCTTATAAAAGGTCCAGAAATTCGTCAGGTGTCTTTTTTAATGATATGATGTCATTACGTTGCTGTCTCGCCGCCAGCCAATCACTGCACTGCTGATCGTGGTTTCGAGTATCGATACATCTGCCCTTTTCAGGGAACACGAGAACGCGCAGTAATCTTAGACAACTTAATCCAGATATTTTAATCTAATACGCAAATTCGTTTGAAGAACCAAATTAGCCAGAGATCAGTTATCAGGATTAGAAGATCTGGCATCTTTCACATCATCTCAGATGTATTAAGCGAGGTACGAAGAACGGACCCCTGGTACACCATCTCAACAAACAGATCTGATTTCACCACAGTGCAGACATTCCTGAAGACTTAAGAACTGTATGTGGTGTGAACAAAGACCTAAAGTAAGATTAGTCAATGTCTGTAAGAACACAAACCATACAGAAGAAATAAACACTTACCTTCTCCAACAAGAAAGAAATGAGAAAGCCTGAAAAAAAAACACCAAAGTGAACTTCTCAGCAGTGCAATTTGAGTATTTCTTCCTGTAAAACCTGTTCAAATGTAACTAAATAATTTGTTATCTGGCTACAGGCAAATGCACATAAGAGTCAGTGTGCACTCTGTGACAGTAAAACATGATATGATGATATCTTCATATTGTCCTTGATGCTCCCTCTTCTCAATAGCTTGAAGCTTCATAAACTCACACAAACACCAACAACAGCCTTGGGAATCATTTCTGTTTGAGCAATATTTCAACAGAAACCGTTTCAGTTCTACTGTAATCCCAATTATGAGAATTAGAGTAATTTTTGAGGAAGACAGGAGCCGTTCACTGTGTCTGAAGGGGTTTTATTCAGTGCATCATGGGTAGTGAGGGTTTAGCATTACCTTGAATCAGACAAACCCCAAATTTAATCAAAATTACATCCTGAAGAGATTTAGGTGATGAAAAGCATCATGGTGGAGCCAGAATACACCTACTTTCATTACCTAAATTGCTCCAAATTACTTAACATTCACAAACTCGATTAAGCTTTATTAACTATGATTTTAGTGTAGGCCTATTTGGCTGTTATAGAAATTAATACTTTTATTTAGCCAGGATGCTTTAAATTGATCAAAAGTGACAATAAAGACATTTCTAATGTTACAAAAGATTTCTATTTCAGATAAATGCTGTTCTTCTGAACTTTCTATTCATCAAAGAAACCTGAAAAATATTCTACAGCTGTTTTCAACATAATAAATGTTTTTTCTTTCTGAAGGATCATGTGACTGGAGTAATGATGCTAAAAATTCAGCTTTGAAATCACAGGAATAAATGACATTTCAAAACACATTCAAATAGAAAACAGTTATTTGAAGTAGTACAAATATTTCAGAATTTTACTGTTTTTTGCTGTACTTTGGATCAAATAAACGCAGACTTGGTGAGGAGAAGAGATTTCTTTATAAACATTAAAAATCTTACTGTTCAAAACTTTTGACTGGCACTGTACATATTTTACTTTTTGCTCATTTGTAAAATGAGCAGTTAAAATATTGTGCATATAAAGCAATTTAAATTCTATTTATATGCAACGCTCTAAGAAAACAGTACACTAGACATTTGAAACACTATAGTGGATACTCTAGAGTACTCTAGATACTATAGAGTTTATTAAATTAAAAAAATTAAAGCATGCGCTAAAAGAAAAAAAAAAGACTATCCATCTGTCTGCAATAGTTAATTTAGAAATATAAAGATCATCCAGAGGACAAACATATTCTTCTTCTTCTTAATAACAATAATGATAAACTAAAAATGTCTTGTATCTGTCAATTAGATATACTGTTACTAAAAAACATGTCAAATAAAAATGGGAAAGCATGCATCACTAGTGCCCTCTTGTGGTTGAGGAATAGAATCACAGTCTAGTGTCAGTTCAGAGTCAGACTGATCTTGACTGATTAAACTTCTGTCAGACTGTTTTGCTCCTAATCATTGTCTTTTGAACAGCAGAAGACTTCTCTCCCATGTTGTATTACCGAAACTCTGCACCAGCTCCATGCTGCACTGCTTCTCCAAGTGCTCTGTAGCATGCGCCGCCATGTCCCCTCGAATCTCAAGGGTCTTGAAGTGGTCAAAGTCACTGCGGCCCAGTTTGCGTAACCGGCGCGCAGCAGAGCGGTAACACTTCCACGGCTGCGCCTCCAGCAGCAGATACTCAGAGAGAGACGCCAGTCTGGAGAGGAGAGACAGAAACGCTGCGTCTCCATGATTCAGATGCACCCACATAGTCACCGCAAAACAGGTGCACAGGTGGAAACGGGGGCAGCCAAACCTTCCAAAATAGGACTCTAGCACTGATTGGCTCTCTGGATCATCTGTGATATCCAGACGGATGAACTGGATATTCTGAGGAAAGGGGTTGGAGTTTTGTGCCCGAAGGATTAAATCCTGGTCCAGGTCAAATCCAAGCAGATACACTTCTCTTTTAGAAAAGTCACTTCCAGGGGCCTCCTCATGCAATACATGCTTGTACAGAGCAACAGACAAGTCCTGACAAACAAGGGGAATAATAATAAACAACATTTTGATGATTAAAACCATTCCTGAATATGTTAAATATGTATGACAACATGAAAGAAGTCTCATAAACAGCAGTTTAGCAACTTCTAGACAATAAGATAATTTACTGCTGAGCATAACTAGAACTTTAGTTTTTTTAGATCAACCACATTAATTCCCATGACATTTTAAATATACTATTAATTTCCATGACATTTCCATGTCTGGAAATCTGATATTGCTTGATTAATTCTAATTTATACTGGTTTTACATTAGTTTTACATGTTAGTAATATATGTCTAATAAGTTATTAGTTGAGAGAGAATTTAAAAATGTGAAAAGTAGCCTAAATGTTAAGAGAAGTCAGCTTTATTGTGTTTAGATAACCACAGCATACAAAGAGTAAAACAATGAATTTAATAAGCTTAATATCTAATAATAAAAAGCATACTATGATGATTTAAATACTAAATGAGAGTGATCTGTCATTTTTACCCCTGAATTACACCCCACGTCCAGTATTAAAACGCGTTCAGAGCCGAGTCCGATGTTTTCCAGCAGCGTCTCTGGTATCAGACTCAGGCGATTCTCTGGTGGGTTGAAGGAGTAATAATTGATGAAGTTTCCATAAGGAGCAGCTCCTGGATCTTCGTTTTCCTCTTCATTCACATGAGGAACGTGAGTCTCCATGTCTGTCCAACAACAAAATAATTCCTGACGGCGCGCGTTGCTATAAAAAAATAGTTCCCCATTTCGGATCGATTATACACATTTATAAATTAAAATGGCAGCCATTATAAAGTAAAAGTCAGCCATTAAACCCAGATACTCGGCTCAATGCTGTAAAATATTACCTTTAAGATGATGGAGTTTATAAACTCACAGGACAATTACGAGAGAAAAACGTATTTACTACATTTGTCCCTTCTGCTTCGCCATAGAGTTACGAAAGGAACTGCGCATGCGCACAAACCACTTGCCTGACATTGAGAACAGAACTGCATTTCCTCGTGCTTTGAATTGTAATTTTAACAGGTAAGACGCTACATTTGGCATATTTTATGTAAGTGCAGTAACAATAAACGACTCTAAAATGGTATTTCTATAGAAGAAAGCTGACTAAAGCTTGTTTTCTGACTTTTTTTGGTGGAAAACAATCGAATAGTGGTTTAGATTATAGAGCTGAGATGCAAACTCATGCTGATGTGTTGTAAAACCGAAGAGAAATAAAATGAGTATGCACGAATAAAAGGTATACTCGGTATTGAATATGGTGCCATGTAACGTTACCATGGTAATATTCCTTGAGGTATTGGAAGATCTTGAATCTTGATTTTAAATCTAGAGCCACTACACAATTACAGTTTTCAGACTTTTAGTAAAACTGTGGCACTTTTTTTTTATATTATTCAGGATATTTTAGATATGATCTTTTCATATTTTAAAGCTTTGACATATTGTGTATCCATGCTAACAATTTTTTGGTCCCCAGAATGTTCTGGGAACATTAGTTTTGGGTTCTCAAGACAGAGTTTTTAAGGTTTGTTTTTGATTAGCCAGCCTTTGCAGACATAACACATTCTTTTTAGGTTTGCAGAACATTCCCAGAACCTTCTTTTTTGGTTCCCCCAAAAAATAACCAAATGGCAACGTTCTGTGTTTTCTGAGATGCTTCCCAGATAGTACACGTATGTCTGCAAGAGGTCTGTTAAAGATCGCTTGATCTGGAAAGCATCTGCTGTGTACAAACATCTGACAGACGTCTTTAAGATGTCAGTTTTACATACGTTCTAAATCATAAACTTCTTAAAGACATCTAATAGACGTCTATTTGACATCTGATAGGAAATTTTCTTTAGGCGTATATTGCAGATGAGCAAACATAAGTAAGCAAAAATACATCTTGCAGATGTACATGCAGACATCAAATAGACGTCTCTGTAATGTATGTGTGCTATCAGGGTACTACTTCAACTCACCCGAGTTCCCTGCACGTTTTCACAGATCCGTCATGCTCAGCGGGAAGCGCATCGCTGATGTGAGTTATAAGCTCTTCTCGGGCTCCATGATGCTGTTGACGATGTACGGAGGATACCTGTGCGTCCTGCGGGCTCAGCGGTACATGATGAAAAAGAAGCAGCTGGAGCTGGCAGCAGAGAATGAGAGCTCGGCTTCAGAAACCATTAAAGACTGAAGACACGGGCTGTAAATAATCACTTAACTGGACACTGATCATGTCACACGGGTGGGACAGTATGTGGTCCACGAGATTGTCAGCAGACACCCACCTGCGTCGTGACCCTCGAAGGGTTCATTTGCCTTTTTGTGGAGTTCAGTGACATCTTATGTATTGTAATATATTAAATGATCCTTGTTAAATATAATATCATGAGTGTTTGTGCATGTCCTATAGATCTGTAGGGTTCCCACACCTGTTAACAAATGATTTGACCATGTTTTTCCAGGTGTGAAGATGTTTTTAAAGATTACACATGACATTTCAGTGTTGTTATTAACTACAACTAAAATTATTACAATTGTTTTTGTTCATTTAAATCAAGCTGAAATAAAACAAATATTAGATGAAAAACTTAAATCAATCAGCCAACTGAAAACAAGTTTAGATTGATAATACTATATCTTAAATATAAATTAAAACTAAATAGAAATGACATTAAAACAAAATGACAAAAGCACATACAAGTACTACAACTTAAATAAGAACAGAAAATATAAAAATAAAAGCAAATTCAAAATATTAATAAACACTATAAAAAGTGTATAAATATTATTAAAATAACTGTTTTATTCAACATACCAGTAGATCTCAACCGGTTTTGCTTCAGGACCTAGATATTATTTAACATTGATTTAATTATAATTTGCATTTAGCATTTACAACGCTCATTATGATCGGAAAATTCCCACTTTTCTGCAGTATAGAAATGTACATTTTTAAAGACTTCAAAATTGACTACAAGACAGAAAACTGCACTTTTAAAATTCAGACATTTCTAGGATGACCATGGGAACCCTACATTTATTATTTAATTTTTCATATTTTATTTCTTCACATATTTATTTCATTTAATCCACCCTGATTTCCAGTGGAAGGTAAAACACTCACCTATTAAATCAAAAAGCATCTCATTACAGGACAAAGACCCAGCTTTCATTTTAATAACCTTATTTGGTTTCCAAACATAAAAAAGCAAAATGAAAAACAGCACAGGAAGCAAATTACAAACATCAGTTACCAAAACAAACAATGAACACAAAAAGAAAAGCAACTGGAAACTCAAGTACATCTGACCATTAAAATCTGAAGAGACTCTTCTTCCATGACTTCAGTAAAACGAAGCGTGGAAAATAAACGTCTTCTCAGCTCCCAAGACAAGGAAACGAGGGAATGAAAATATCACTAATTTAATCGTTTTTCTCTTTCACAAGCTTCTCGTAGTGGCCATAATGTCATTACTGTCCCATCATCACCGGAATGATGCCCCAATCTCTGTCATCGAGTCTCAAAAGTCCCACAACAGGGTGGTTTTGTTGGTGTTTTGTCAGTTTTGGTGTTTGAGTGAGGTTCAGGGATGAGGAATAGTCCCGTCACGATATTTCTGGGACATGAGTTCTTTGTGCATAAGGCCACGTGGAGGAAGCGTCACCAGTTGTTGTGGTTCTGGCTCCAGGGTTTGGAGCCAAAATGGCCATTGGTGCCATTTTCTCCTCGGGATGAAGCCGTCTTGAGTCGCTCTTTGGATGTCGTTTCGGCCTCTTCCTCTGAGCTGCTTTCGATGTCGCTGCGGTCATCTTTGGACACCTGGAACGACATTTGGGGAATTAGCGGTAGTACTTTTAATGGTCTAATTGTTTAATTATTTTTTCAACTTTAATTTGTTTAACGGTTTTTAAATAAGAACCCACGGTGACGCGAGTGTCACAAACACTGGTGATTATCTGGAAAGGTATTTTTAAAGCATTATCCCTCACTTTCAACTCAGGAAGTCCCTAAGTGACATATAATGAACACCCAGGTTCAGTCATGTGACGATGTGTGCATTTTTTGTTGCCATGGCAACATTTCCAAAATGGTGGTCTGTCTGGTTAGCACATGTTGCAGTTTCACCAATTTTTTAAACGCTTGTTTTTGTTACTAAAGGTATGTTTCAACCCATGCAACAATTCTAATATTTTAATAACATATCCTAGATTACTCTTAACCTGATTTTAATACATTTCTTGAACAAATTGATATAAAACAAGTTACAAAGATATTGTGGTGACATATGTCACATCGGGCTATTAACCTTATAAAAGTAGGTGGAATTTTGATGTGATGTATTTGTCACATTAAAGGGATAGTTCACCCAAAAATGATGTTTATCTGCTTACCCCCAGGGCATCTAACATGTAGGTGACTTTGTTTCATCAGTAGAACACAAATGAAGATTTTTAACTCAAACCGTTACAGTCTGTCAGTCATATAATGACAGTCAATGGTACTCACGGCTTTGAGAGTAAAAAAAAAAACATACACAGACAAAACCAAATTAAACCCTGCAGCTTGTGACGATACACTGAGGTCTAAAGACACGAAACGATCGGTCTGTGCAAGAAACTGAACAGTATTTATATCTTTTTTTACCTCTGATCTGCCGCACGGATATCATGACAGACTGCAACGGTTTGAGCTTCATTTGTGTTCTACTGAAGAAACTGTGGGTTTAATTTGTTTAACTTAGATTCTTATTATCAACTTTTGTCAATCAAGTCATGTATGGCAGAGTTTCAAAGAACCCAGACGTTTTCAAAGAACCCCTGGCCCAGACGTTGATTCGTTAGGTTGATTGGAAAGTCTATCTTTCGTGCCCAGGTACGTTAGGTTGATTGGATTAATGTCATCTTTCGGAGCCCCCTGGCCCAGACGTTGATTCGTTAGGTTGATTATATGATGCATTTGACAGACTATAAAATGCTTGTAAAGTTGCGGTTGACTACAGACCAACAGCTTGTGTTCTCAATAAAGAATCCTATCTCCATCGATTTTTGTCTTCTCTTCTGTTTTCTACTAGAAGAACCAAGTTCACAACAAAACAAAGTCACCTACATCTTGGATGCCCTGGGTGTAAGCAGATAAACATCAAATTTTCATTTTTGGGTGATCTATCCCTTTAAGAAAACTAGTAATGAGCTGCTCAATTAATTAAGCTGATTCAATTATTTTAGTGTTATATATTTTCTGCTGCACATTTCAAAGCATATTTTAACAAATCTACGTGCACGTTTAACATGTTGACCTCCAGTGTGAGGTAGTTATTTATTTTTATTCAGTTCGCACATTTTTGAGTTGTGAAAAAAAAAATCAAAAAATTAATTTCTGGTTAAACCATATACCTGAAAAGGTAGAATTTTGATATGTTACAAAAGAGTTGTTGTAAAACTTAATGGTCACAGTTATGTGGTTTTGAAATATGTTGTGGCAAAGCAAATAAAATACAAAAACTGTATTACTTCTGAAAAAGGTTTTTGTTTTATCTTCCCAGAAAAGTAATCATTTTGATATATGTTGTGGAAAAGCAAATAAACAGAAAAAAAACTGTTATTTAGCAAAAAAAATTATAAAATTATTTTTTTTCAATTGAGAAATAAGCGCCCAATGTAACATATGTGTAACATGAAAAATGTATCAATGTGTCATATTACAATAATGTAACATTACAGATCTTTCACAAGGATTTCAAAAACAACTGCAGAAACATGTTATAAGTGGTCCATTTGGTTTGTTTTATATGCCCCATAATTTTCCTATAAGGAGAAATTGGTCCGGGTTCTTATGGGTTAAAGCAGACCAATCCAATGGTCGGTTTTTAATTAAAGGACCATTTTGGTTCAATACTCTGGCTGGAAAATGTTGGCAGCCTTCCTCTAGAGGGCGCTTGGGTGCTTTAAAAGCAAAATCCTCCACTAAAAGATCTAGATGAGTTTGTTTCTTCATCAGATTTGGAGAAATGTAGCATGATATCACTTGCTCACCAATGGATGCTCTGCAGTGAATGGGTGCCGTCAGAATGAGAGTCCAAACAGTTGATAAAAACTAAATCCACAAAGTAATCCACACCATTCCAGTCCATCAGTTAACATCTTGAGAAGACAAAAGCTGTGTGTTTGCAAGAAGCAAATCCATCATTAAGAGGTTTTAACTTCAAATTGTTGTTTTTGGCTAAAATATGACTCCATAATCC
Organism: Schizothorax lantsangensis; assembly: GCA_027422415.1. Classification (NCBI taxonomy): domain Eukaryota; kingdom Metazoa; phylum Chordata; class Actinopteri; order Cypriniformes; family Cyprinidae; genus Schizothorax; species Schizothorax lantsangensis. The sequence goes on from CM049843.1 coordinate 9,771,622, forward strand.
AAAGTAACGCTTCCTCTAGTGAAAATCCTCAGACAGTTTAGAGCTGTTTTGGCTTGTAAACAATGTTTCATCCATGCAGATGTTTCTCCTTATTCAGACGAGACAACTTTTTCACTGGAGGAAGCAATATTATGGATTATGGAGTCATATTTTAGCCAGAAGAGACGGTTTGAAGTTAAAAGTTAGTTGAAGTTAGTTTCTTACAAACAAGCAGCTTTTCACTTCACAAGACGTTAATTGGTGTTGTGGATTATTGTGATGTTTTTATCAGTTGTTTGGACTCTCATTCTGACGGCACCCATTCACTGCAGAGGATCCATTGGTGAGCAAGTGATGTAATGCTACATTTCTCCAAATCTGATGAAGAAACAAACTCATCTGCATCTTGAATGGCCTGAGGGAGAGTAAATGTTCAGCAAAATTGCATTTTTGGAGTAAACTAGTCCTTTGAAACACATTCAGTTTAATTCACATTTAAGGTTTCTACAAAATTAACTAGGAAATCAAGTAAAGAAAGCAGACTTACAGCCGAAGAGACTGAGAGAGAGGGAAAGACCCTAAAGCGAGCGAGTTTAGCAGAAAGAGTGAAAGATTTCTATCAGGACAGAAGCTGAAAGACAGGAACAGCCTTCCAGCAGCTAGAGAGGGGAAAACAAACCAGTTCTGCAGGAGAGAAAGATAAAAAAAGAGAGGAAACACGTGTAACTACACAACATGAACCTCCTGAACATGTGGCTCAGAGCGAGCGAATGACGTCAGGTTTGTGCGCACCTTTCCTCTCATGATGGCTTTGAAGGCTATGCGGGCGATGAGGTAGGACCAGATGATGTGCAGCACCTGCAGCACCAGCAGCAGAGAGTTGAAGAGCCACCAGGACGGGTACGGCCCGATGATCTCCCAGCTCTCGAAGAGCGTCGTGTTCAGAATCCTGCAACAACAAAACACTGCATCTTATCTAAAAATGTGGGGAGAATTCATTTGACCATTATTTGTACATTTTACCAGTAAACTGGAGAAAGCGTTACTATGGATTATGGAGTCATAATTTGGCCAGAAGCAACAGTTTGAAGTTAAAACATCTTAATGGATTTGTTTCTTACAAACACACATCTTTTGGCTTCTCAAGATGTTAACTGATGGAATGGAGTGGTGTGGATTATTGTGATGTTTTATCAGCTGTTTGGACTCATTCTGACGGCACCCATTCACTGCAGAGCATCCACTGGTGAAAAAGTGCTATCATGCTACATTTCTCCAAATCTGATGAAGAGACAAACGCATCTACGTCTGCAATACTATTTTGTATACTACAGATATTTATTATTTTCTCACGAAAAAATATGTACCACAAACATTTGTCGTCATATTTTCAGATTTTGAGACAGTTTAAAAGAAAAATGTTAACAATATCTATGTTTACATCCAAAGTTGCAAATCTAACTTGAAATATCACAGAAACTTTTGTGAATAAAGCACTATTTCTATCCCATGTATTCAAGATAACAAAATAGCCACTTCCTGGGAAAAATAATACAAATATTGGATATATAATTAATAAAATAATTGACCTCATTTGATAACATATTATAACATAAGCATTCAAAATAATCAATTTACATTAATATTAATTTGTTTTGATAAAAAAATAAGTCATAGAAAATTTGAAATAATGTTTGAATTATTAATGTACTCTAAACATATGGTTTTCATGATCTGTTGACGTTAAAACTTTTTTTTTTTTATGAAATGATAAAGTAATAATGAAAAACAAAAAATATATATTGCCATTCATGTTTTGATATTTGTTTTGATATTTTACTTTTAACATTTCTATTACATTAATCCTTGATAAATCCTCATTAAAATAAAATAAATAAGGTGAAGGCCATTTAGGATCTTGTTGTTTTTTTGCAATGTGAAATTTATGTGATGACAACGAAACATTCTTCACTGTGATTCTTATTAAATTTATAAAGGCATTTATTTATTATTACACAGCAATGCTATGCAATAATTTACTACTGAATATATTTACTATTTATTTATTTAATTGCAGATGATTTTTATTCAAATTTTCTTTTCCTTTAAATTTCTAAAATGCTTGAGACTTTCAACACTTTTAATACTTATTTTAGCATTAATAATATGAATACTAAATTAATGCTATTAATATGCATTTATAATAATAGAAAGTGATAAGTAAGCAATAAGAGGCTGTGCTGTATTGTGAATAAGTCACAGATGAAGGGCGTTGTTAGACACGAGTCACTGCAACCCCTTCACTCATTATTCATTACATAAATAATAAACAGTTCATTTTGCTGAATACATAACACACGGAACAGTTTTGACACTATATTATTGATTATGTAGCTAAGGGTGTTGCTCAGTGATACACAGAACCGGATGAAACGTTCATAGCTGTTCTTTATCGTGAATAAAACACAGCTGCTGGCCAATCAGAATCAAGGACTGGAACTAACTGTTTTATAAAATAGTATAGAGAATCTTTAAGGCATATAATAGTGATTTCTCTGTGTGACGTGCTGCTGATTGAGTGTCGTATCTGCGGTGGAGGTCAGTGGATCTGGACTGCGTGTCGGTTCTGTCATCGTGATACCAGAACCCAGACACCGAATCCAGCTGCTCGGGTTTCTCTCTGCAGGAGACCATCAGCAGCTCTCAAACACAGTTAATTGGACTATTAAATGATTGCCCGTGCACACACACACACACACACACGGACGTGATACTGACCAGAAGGGGTAAATGATCAATCTCGTCCCGAAGAAGATCATACTGAACACCACAAACAAGAAGTCACATAAACGCTGGTATTTGGCATAGTTTGCTAACTTTGCGGCCTATAAGATAAAAAAAAAATGAATGAATGAATAAATAAATAAAACAAATATTCATTAAAAAATGTTGCATTTGGAAAAAATACAGTGGGATTGAATTTTATACATCAATACATGTTTAAATACAGTTTATATACAGTTATATAATGTTTTTTTTCTTGATTTTTAATAAAACATTCACTCAGTGTAGTTTGTCAACTACAACAAAAAATATAATTATAATTAAAATCTTAAAAAATGTTATATTAAATAAAACAAATATATAAAAAACCCTTAAACTTATTTCTTGTATTTTATTTTTTTAGTTAAGCTGTTAAGGCGACATTTAAAATTTATTAATTAATAAAAAAAAAAAAAACACTAAATAGACATAAAAAAAGAACTAATACAAATGACAAAAACACAAAAAAATGACTATAACTAAAATTTAAATGACAATGGAAAGTGAATCCTAAAAATTGCATCAATTGTCATTTAAATGCTCATTTCTAAATGTAATATAACAATAAAATTTGGTATCTATCTATAATAAAAATAAAATGATCAAATATATGTTGACTTGCATATATATAATATTATTATAAATGTAACGTATAATATATATGCAATATATTACAATAATATTATTAGAAAATAATAGAGGTGATTTTGAATATATATCTGTTTTGTAAATGCTGCTCATGTAGCACTGAATAAAATATAAAATACTAGTAATTTTAGGCGCAATTCTATTTAAAAAAATCTAGTTAAATATTGATTTATAAATCAATTATTCATGTATCATTGAGGAAAAAAGTTAACGCAGGTAATTTCGTATAAAATTACACACTGCTCCTCAGTTCAATGCTAGCTTATGAATATTATTCAGAATAACATGACAGTAAACCCATTGTCACGTCGACCCGCAGGCGTTCTCACCTCCAGCAGGAAGTCCGATGTGTCGTGAACACACATGACCAGACTCCCCACACGTAACATGTTATTTACATACGAGAAACTGATCAGGCTGATGGTCGCCAGATGATGAACGAACATGATGAGGAAATCCTGCAGGAATACACCAGAAATATGTTAAAAACCTCCAGCAGGACATGAACATATGATGCAAATTAAACACGAGCGCACAAAAACAATTCAGATTTGGAACTTTTCCCTTCAGCTGTAAACAGAGTGTTTCCGCCGTGTCAAATAAAGAGGAACAACATCTCTCTATTACGATTGAGTCACTGTAACTTATTATACAAAACTCTGGGCTCATAATGGCCATGGCTGCGGGCCGTATCATAAACAAATACACCAGCCGCACCCTGAAGACGCTCGCCAGAGTCAAACACCGGGGTTATGTGTCTTTACGAGAGAGAAACAAAAGCCATGAGTGTCTGACAGCTGCTGGGTTCATTCTGTAGTTTAACACCTTTTCCTTCTCTATAACACACCGATCTGGAGTAGTTTAATCTGTATCACATGACAGAGCTGTGGAGAACAATGCTTTGTTAAGTATGTAAAACAGCAGTATTTTGACCTTTAGAGTTGATATATATATAAATAAACTACTTTGAATATGTACGTCTGGTGTGGTGGAGAGAGGAGAGAGGACAGAAGTGAATTGAATAATGGACTAAACACAATAGAAATGAATAGATGGCGTTGGATTCAGAATCGCTCACCTTTCTTTTGATGTCTGTGAACTGTGAGAACATGAGTGACCAGTAGAAGCCCAGTTCTGATACATAATAATAATACAGGCCTGAGGTCAGCACCTGTGACACACACACAGATTACAGAGTAGAAACCACATCTGAGGAAACTGGTAAAACACCAGGTGAGAAATCAAATCAAATGACATAAAAAGAAAAGAAAAGAATAATTAGCATAAAATTAAACAGTAAAATAATTGAGAACAGTTGAGTTTTTTTTTTTTTTGTAATGTGCAATCTTATGATGCATTTACTCCCTAAATTCTCATTTGTATCATTTTTAAAAAAAAATACATGTTTAAAAGTGTGCATACAATTAAAAATGTGAAATCAATTGTAGGATCATTGAGATGTTTTATTTTTTTATTTATGTAAGTTGCCCCGGGAACATCATTTTTGTTTAGTTCAAGCTGAAGTACTAAATTGACTAAAACAAAAACTGAAACAAAAATTAATTAATAAAAAATTATAAAATGAAATAGACATAAACAAGAACTTATAAAAGTGACAAAACACACAACACATTACTATAACTAAAATTAAAATGACAACAGAAAATATGAAAACCCAAATATTAATAAATACTAATACGATTAATAAATACTAGTATATTAATGATACTACAATAACACCATCAACTATCATTTAAATGCATTTCTAAATGCTAAAATAAAAAAAATAAAAATGTGAAATCAATCGTAGGATCATTGGAATTTTTAATTTATTTATTTATTTTCATGACAGTGTATTTACTCTGTAAATCCTAATTATTAAATAAAATAATTTCATTTCATTTAATGCATAAAGTGACAGCCATTTTAAAATCTTCACGTTTTTTTTTTTTTTTGCGATGTGACATTCTTTCGTGACAACTAAGCACATGAATAATCCTTATTATTAATTATAATAATACATTTTATTTATAATGCGCTTTTCTAATACCCAAAGCATTATATATTAAAAAAATTATTTCATTCTTCATTTGCAATCATTTATATACTTAATTATTTAACTGTACTTAAGATGACAATTCAAATTTGCATAAATTCAACAATGACAATTACTACCGTGATATAAAAACACTTCAATTATTACAGTAATATAACAACAAATTAAATATATACATGCATATATTACATAATATTTGATATATATTATATACTATTTTTATAATAATATATATTTTTTTACATTACATTGGGTTGAAAATGTAGTTACTTGTCATCAAAAATAACGTCACAATGCACCTTAATCCTTTTCTTTATGCAAAATATAATTGATTTTCTTTTCCATTTTTGATTTCAGAAAAGCACATGTTCTTTGCAGTTTCTTTATATGCTCCAATATTGTGGATTGTTCGCACAATTTAAACATAACGGGCAAAAGATTCCTAAAAGATTCCAAAGTTCACCATTAAGATTGATTTGAACCCACATCAGAAAATGGCAACATTTTAAGCGTTACCTGATAAGGGTAATTGTACCAGCAGTGTCTCGTATCCCACATCCAGGGAGACTAGACACACACACACACGGATAAAAAATAAATACATAAATGGCCCAAACAGTGATATCTGTCTTTAATTCTGCATCTTTCAGTTGTAACTCACCTGCCACATGAAACGGATCCCATATATAAATATACACAGATAGAATGTAAACCTCCACCTGCAGAGAAAACAAATGACAGAAACTCAAACACACGGCTGCATATGAGACAAACCACAGTGTATAGAAATCAGAGAGGAATCATTGAACACGATCCCATCAATCCAATCAATCACATGTGTTAGGAAACAATGGAATTCCACTGCTGAGTCACAGAGAATGAGGCCGGCCCGGATCTTTTGTTTGACAACAGATGCATCTGATATTACTAAATCAGGAAAGACCCCACAGGGCTCTGTTTCCAAAATATATGACGGTAGATGTGTAATAGTTTCCCATGTGAAGCACAACAACCTGCTCCTCCAACATCAACATGCATTTATATTTTCTAGAGCACTTCCAGTGAAACGACTGGTGAGACTGTGATTGACAGGAAAACCGACCAATGGAGGAAGAGACTCTGTTTCACTGGCAATGGATCCACAAGTATTTTTCCATTGGAATCTCAGAACATTCCTCAATAAAGATTTCTAATGAACCAAACCAACTATCTCTAAGATGAATTATTATTAGCTTGTGTACTAATACTTGAGTAGCTTATACTAGAAACTTGACAAATGATGTAATCCAAATATCGATGATAATTTCCTCATCATTTTCCATAAAAATGGTATAAAATGAAAATGTAAGATTCTTGGTGGCATATTTGTATTAATTTCTATATGCTAATGCACTAGCATGCATGTGCGCTAGCAGAAAAGCATTCAAACGTACATGCTCTCGCAAAACTTGGTTCTTGTGCTGGGTTTGTCCTGGTTCCGTCGCTGTCGAAACCATCGCTGGACCTTCCGCACATCCCAGTCCAGCTGTTTAGACAGACCCTCTAAGTGCCTCGAGGCTGGGGACTGGAATAAACAAGAAACATTGTGAGTAAACAATCATATCTCAAATTATTCTTCATTGTATTGTGGAATTATGAAGTTACGAATAAATTCTTTCTAGCATTTTATTTCTTTGTCCTATACAATTCAATCCAAGTTTATTTGTATAGCGCTTTTCACGATACAAATCGTCTACAAAAAAATGTAAGTTTCTACAATATATTTAGTAGTAGTTTATCGGTGGTGACTATGTCAAGTTGATGTACATATGGCAGAAATGTACAGTAAAATCAGTTAAAGATGTAATCAAACAGACGATAAACACTATTAACACAAGATAAACAAGAATTTTTGTTGTGAAAATTGTTACAGGCATAATTTGTGTAAAAATGTATGTAAATCACACAATAAACACTGAAATAGTTACATTTATTTAAATTTTTCTTTTTCTTTATGATAGTTTTAAATTGAAATTATATATTTCTTATAGGTTTTTACATTGTAAGCTTTAAAGTCGGAGTAGGAGACAAAAGTAAATAAATTCTACTTTTCATAAAAAAATTATAATAATAAATAAATAAACTCGGGAACAAATTGCCTAATGTTAATGTAAAAATTGACAAATCACACAATAAATAATGAATTAGTTGTATTTATTTTACTTTTTCTTTATAACAGTTTTAAGTTGAAATAAATAATATATTTAAGGATTTTTTCACTGTACGCTTTAAAGTCTGGGACAAAAGTAAACAAATTTGAGTTTTCCAAAAAAAAAAAAAAATCAAACCCTGGAACATAAATGGACCAAAAGTATATAAATTCACTTTTCATTAAACTCAAACCCTGAAACATAAATTGCTTGAAAATTAATACATAAAATATCTGAAGTTCAAAAAGAGACCTACAGAATACCCAGAAAAGCAACAAATGAGAAATGAGACCACAGATTGACAGTTTTCTTCTGAAAGTTATCAGTTCAGCTCTCCACCCACAACACCAGCTTCAGCTTCAGAGCTGATAAAAACATTTTACAGCAGCTTGACAAAACGGCTCTTTGAAGTCACTGGTGATTGTAAAGACAAAGCTTCAACTCCATTCATCTGTCTGCTAATGTTAAACCTGCCTGAGGTGTATTTATTGTCGGTTTCTAGACTAAAGTTGAAGATATCTCTCTGATGGCCTCATAAAACACAGTGACAGGTTCATAAAAGAGAAAAACCAGGACTGAAAAAATGTCTAAAAATGGAGCTGAGAAATGTTTTGATTGTATTTTAATCTTATTTCACCAGTTTAAGTCGCTTTGGATAAAAGCGTCTGCCAAATGACTAAATGTAAATGTAATGTAAATGTTTACTTCACATTGAGCATCAGTTTTGGTCAATGGCTCTCTCTCTCACGGCTTATCATGGCATTATTTTCCATTACGCTGCTTCAGCATACCTTTGTGATGGATGTAAACACTTTCTCCAGGACAGCGTTGGGCTGAGCTCTCCGACTCAACTCCGTCTGGATCTGTAGGATGGAGGCACATGGACCCCGATATCTGCAGGAGGAACACAGGATAAATCACAATCTCATCTGTGCTATCAAGAGCGAATTGGATTTACATGCCGGACATACTTATCTAGATCTGAAGTGATTTACATTAAATGATTTAATGATGTTGGCTTCCGAGACTAAATTTTAAATAGTAGTTTTCAAGCAAGCACTAAATATACCTGCAGGAGTAGAACACAGAGCAATAAAATCACAATCTCATCCTGTGCTATCAAGAGCGAAATGATCAATGCTAAAACATGTTAGCAACATGTTAGTCATGCAACACCGGACGTAAGACATGGTAAATCATGTTAGCAACATTCTACAACATCTGAATGTGTGATGTTTAAACATTAAACATGATTTAATGTGATGTTGGCTTCTGAGTTAAACTAAATGCAACACGGTTTAGAATGGTAGTATGTAGCTTTCCCAGTGTGCGGACTCCGGATACAAAGGACAAGCAGGACTATTTGCGCCAATGTTCATACATGTGCGAAATGAGAGCTGCCAAATTTTTATGGAGCCAGCGTTTCTCATGGTGGGAACTTAATGGTGCTTGAGCACACGGATTACAAAATGCAGGCTTTGCGTTTGAACTGACTTGAATGATGCAATGATACTATGAAAAAAATACAAAATCATGCACACACATATAGCAGTTCAAATGCTGACTGATATGTTACCAAGGTGCGATTTAATAATAGTTTATTGTCTTGACCATGGTGAACATATTTAGAAAGGTTTTCAAGTCAAGTCAAGTTGAGCTTTATTGTCATTCCGCTACATGTGGGGACATACAGTGGAACGAGATGTCGTGCCTCACAGGTCCACGGTGCTACATAAATACAGACATACAACACTATAAACCTATACACAACTAACCTACTGACAGATTTTGACTAAATACTATATATAAATGTTTACCCTATATAACTAAAGATAAAAGATAAACTATACAAACTATATGAATGCTTCACATAAATTTACATTGCAGAGAGAAACATTGTGAGTCAAGCAGCTGGCTGAACAATACAAGATGATTTGTAGTGCATGAGTGTAAACATACATAATGAAATGCAACCCTGTTTGCAACCCTGATTTTCTAAACTAAAAATTGGCTTTAAAACTGAATAAATAAAGACAAATTATGCATTGTTGAGCGGCATGTGACTCTGTATGGCTGGTCCGAGTCCTTCAGATGCACTTTGATATGGGTTGCAGCTGCAGTTGCACAATTTGTTAGACAATAAATGTTAGTTTCATTTTCAAAATGACCAGTGGTGGACTGTAAGGAAGCATATTCGTTAAGTGTTCAGTACAAATGTGAAGTGCTACTATGTTTTTGGTTTGTATCTCACAGGACAGCAGCTATAAAAAAGTCTTTTTATGCATTAATAGATTAAAATGGCCAACAGTATATGAATGCTATTTCAAATTTAACAACCTTGAAAATATTCAGAAGTAAAATGCAACTACACAGTGTGCAGCAGTAATATTAATGCAAAACCATCCTGACAAATTCTTTTTCAGAACAATAAGGTATACCTTTACTTTTACTTCAATATTAGAGTATGCAAGATAATACTTTTCTTAAAGATAGTCACCCAAAAATGATAATTCTGTAATAATTTACTCACCCTCAGATGGTTCAAAAGCAAGCTAGAGTTCTTCTAGAACAGGAAGTATGAGCACATTAGCCCGGTTCTGTCAACACTGCACTGGCTCCCTACTAAACATCAATGATTTTAAAATCTTGTTAATTACTAAAAGCCCTGAATGGTTTAGCTCCTCAGTCTGAGCGAGCTCTTATCACATTATAGTCCTCCACGGCCGCTGCGTTCTAAACTCTGGCCATTTGATAATACCTAGAATATCAAAATCAACTGCGGGCGGCAGATCCTTTTCCTATTTAGCACCAAAACTCTGGAACAATCTACCAAACACTGTTCGGGAGGCAGACACACTCTGTCAGTTTAAATCTAGATTAAAGACCCATCTCTTTAACCTGGCGTACCCATAACACACTAATACACTTCTATTATTCAAATCCGTTAAAGGATTATTAGGCTGCATTAATTAGATCAACCGGAACCGGGAACACTTCCCAACATGATGTATGTTACATCGTAAGAAGAAATCTATGCTAATATTAGTCTGTTTCTTTCTTATTCTATGTGTCCGTTCCAAATCAAATGGTGGATCAGGACCTAGGACCTCTACAGCCCTGAATGTCAGCGGAGACCAGGACACCTTGAGCCCCAGAGACAGACCCCCAGTGAGGACCCCGTCACCTAGACAGCCATCAGGACAAGACCTCGGAAACCAGTTGAGCCCTTACAAATGACTTTGCAGCAGTTGGAATTGAACTGCTGGTTTCGTCTGGCCAGAGGAGAACTGGTTTCTCCCAAGGTTTTTTTCTCCGTTCTGTCACCAATGGAGTTTTGGTTCCTTGCCGCTGTCGCCTCTGGCTTGCTTAGTTGGGGACACTTCATTTCCAGCAATATCGTCGACTTGATTGAACAGAAACTTTTTGAACTGAACTGAGCTGGACGATGACATCACTGAATTCAATAATGAAATGCCTTTAACTGAAAATGTAGTGTTTAATCTTGTCATTTTAAATTATTGACACTATTTTCCTATTTTGATATTGTGCAGTTGCTTTGACACAATTTGAATTGTTAAAAGCGCCATATAAATAAAGGTGACTTGACCCTCAATTTGTTCCTTGGTTTGGAATTTTCATTTTTGGGTGAACTATCCCTTTAACTAAGGTTTTAAATATGACTAGTAGTTTTTCCTCAATGTGATATTAGTAGTTACTAAAAGAAGTTTACTAAAGTACCTCAATATTTCTTCGTCATAGCTCTGAACAATTTGTCTTTTCCTTCTTTCCCTAAATCAGACCAGACCCTGTACTGCAGGATAAAGCTGAATGTGCCAGTGCTGGACAGGTTTTTAATGGTTTTGGGCTGAGCGGGGAGGCCCTGACAGTGCTGCTGGATCTTCTGAGAAGTGCCACAATCCAGACCCTGGTGTTTCTCTTCTGTCTGGTCAGTGGTACATCATACAGAGTGGTCTCCAGAGTGTTTGACATGCCTCGTTCCACTGTCCACTGCATTGTCCCTGAGTCTCTGAGGAGTAATTCACCTCCCGAAGACCCCAGAACACATGGAGGCAGGGCTGGGCTTAAAATTGATGTTGTTTTTCTGATGTTAAACCTAAGTTATGTTGTAAATAGTTGTAAAAAGTACTTTCAGTAATGTATACAACAATTTGTTTTAATGTGTAAAAAAAAAAAAAGTATATACAGCACAAAAAAATAAAGGTATAGAATAATGTTTTGTTTAAAAATTATAAGCTGCATTAAAAAATGAACAATGTACATAATTACTTCTCTTTTATTTACACGTGAATATGCATAACAAAAAATGCAAAATGTACAGGAAGAACTACTCATTTACAAATAAATTACATTACATTAAAATGAATAAGAATAACATATACAATTTATTCATTTAATTTTTCACTTACATCACAAAAATAAACAACAGAAACTAGGTTGTTTCATTGACAATGTGACATTTAAAAAAAGATATTGAAAAATTGTAATGTACCCATTTTTTCCCCACTGTTTTCTCTTGGCTAATAGAGAATGGCTAATAATGTATTTGTTAAGCATTCTCTCAAGAAGAGAAAACAGTCTCTCCGTTCTCTCCTGTGCTCTTCTCTCCTCTGGAGTTTGATGTCCTCCCTGAGCTGCTCCACCAGCTTCCACTCACCCCCTCACCTGTCCCAGGACACTCACCCCCTCACCTGTCCCAGGCAGACCCCACCCCCTCACCTGTCCCAGGACACTCACCCCCTCACCTGTCCCAGGACACACTCACCCCCTCACCTGTCCCAGGACTCACCCCCTCACCTGTCCCAGGACACTCACTCCAGGACACTCACTCCCTCACCTGTCCCAGACACCTGTCCATTCAGGACACTCAATCTCCCAGGAGCACCCTTAGCATAGATCATCTCCAGACCAGTCCCTAAAACAAGAAAAATGAAACACTTATGAAAACTATAAAGACCAGGGCCCGTTTCATAAAGATTCTATCCTTTTAGAGAGCTCCTATTTAGCTTAAAAATTTCTAGCTAGGAGTCTTACTTAAAAGTGATTCAGGACCAACTAAGACCTGATCGAAAACAAAAACCTTTTATCTTAGTGAGGAGGCGGCGCTGACCCCGTTGCTAGGAACTATGACACAGTCTCCCAAGGACACTTTGCTGCACTACCTGTCCAGCAGGACACTCAAGAGTCAAGCCTTCACTTTAAATTACTCTCTCTCTCTCACTCCATTTTTATTTACCATGCTGTCATACTTAACGTATTTTATAGGAAATGAACAGCGACTAATAAGGTTCTGAAAGTGCTAACCAGACCCAAATCATCGCTGCTGTAGCTGCATTTTTCCAGTTGCCAAAATGTAATGTGCAAGTTAACTCTAGGCATGAGCTCTATTTCCAAAAAACCAGTGGAGTGTTCCTATTAACAACAACAGCACAATTAATTTCAGCAAAAATCTGTCTATTAACTTGCTTACTTTGTATTTTTTAAGTCCTTCCCTAGCAGGCTCATTTTCTCCAGAATAGTCTTAAACCCACATTTCTAGAGAAATTTTGTTATGGAAACACTTATGAAAAATTTTTATAAAAGACGGGCCCAGGTTTGCAATCGTAACATTAGAAAATATGACAGCAGGACATGCATACAAAATACTGAAGTGCTCAAGTCTGGTTAAAACATTTGTAGACATATCTTGCATGACAGCACTACAAAAACACAACAAAGGGAAAGACTATTGCCTTATATAGTGGTTGTCTTATTGTTTGTGGGCTTTGTGTAAAAAATAAACCCTAGCTTTTAACACTTTCGCTAGGTATTTGAGTAAATGAAAACAATACTTACATTTTAATGTGAATTCCCCCACAGAACTCTCATCCGCCGTGTTCTTTGAATATAAATTCCATCGTCATCTGCGCACAAGTGATTCTGGGATATGGTAGGGTGCGAAGTAGTGTCCATCAGATGTACACTTCATTTTCCTGGGAAACGGAGGGTGCATTTGAAGTCGCTTTCGAATTACGGCAGCCTTCGTCGCGCCGCGGTGACACAATTGGCCTTGGAATGCAGTCTTCGGAGTGCGCATTCTGAATTGGGACAGCTTACGTCGTGACGCTGTGACGCATTCGCACTTCAAATACGCACTTCGAAGTGCGTACACTAAACTTTGGGACACAGCTAATGTGTTAAAATATGTAAGCAACATGCTAGCAAGTGTTAAAACATGGTAGCAACATGACAATTCAATTTAACAACATGCTAAAATGTTATCAACATGCTAAACCATGCTGGTAATGTGCTAAAACATGTTAGCAGCATCATGGTAGCAACTTGCTTAAACATTTGAACAATGTGCTAGAACATGTTAATAATATTTTTTTGATTTCAAGTAAAATCTTTAAACTTCCAAGCTTTTCAAAGTAATTTCAAACCTTCACACAAGGCTTTGTCAAGATAACATCAATGTTTGTTTACAGACTTTACTCATCTAGTTTTAATCTACTGTTCTACAACTCAAACACAAATCTTGATTTAATAAATTAACATGATCAAACAACATTTCACTATGTACATTTTGAAATCCAGTTCTAGTAGTTCGCACAATAATAGATATACTGTATAATAGCAAGGTGCTAATAACGGACAACAACAATATCCCAAAACTTAGTTAAAAGGGCTCAAGTTCCCCGCTAAGCTCTTAGGTGAGATCAGTGATTTAAGGTGGTAGTTTAGGAGCTAGTTTATCTAGTTAACTCTTAAATAGCAGCATTTCAGACGTATTACAAAAAGCCAATGGTTTGACTCATGCAAAACCCAGCTACATTCCTAAAACTCCAACGAATGCAAAACAAATCAGTCTGACTCCATGATTAATGAACGCCAGAAGCTGCCGACGAATCTTAAGGACGGGAACATTTATGAGTGGGACACTTTAGTTACATTAAATCTATAAACAAAACAAACAAACGAGCACTGGTGGTGGGTGATGGAAATCTATTTGCATGTCCTGATCCCAAACATCTCACATCGTCAGGTCAGGTTTATCTCACACCATAAAGAAATCAAATATGAATCAAATACATCCTCATCTGTTCACAGAAGTAAATGGAAATCTAGGGCATTGGTGTCATTATACAACACAGTCAGGACATGGTTTTCTAAGAAACCTAGCTAAAAAAAGATGTTTCGTGTCTGTGAAGTAACTAAGATCATGTGTGTTTTAACCATTTATAGATTGATTTCTTTGAAAACTCTGAATACCGTGGCGTTTTCAAACACTGCATTGTTTTTAACACTGATTCAACCAATGATGTGTGTTTTGGGTGGGAAAATCTGTCTGTTGTCTGCAAAAACATACATTTTTGTTGCAAAAACATACATTTTGGAAAACTGGAAAAACTGGAAAAACTGGCACAAACAAAGCACAAACAAAATACAAAAACACAGCTAAAGACAAAATACAAACTTTTTTTTCAAACACACAAATCAATCCTCATGACAAAATACAAACTTTTTTTTCAAACACACAAATCAATCTTCAGCAAAATATTTAAACAAGTTCATAAGAACAAAAACAGCAGTTAATTGTGGTCAAAGTTCTTAATATAAAACTCACTCCTCGTCTCTCAAACAATAAAACTGGACCAGTGAGCAGCTTAATAAACACACCGCTCCATAATGACCTACATGCTCACTGGCCGTTGAAGCAATGTGTTGAGAATGGTTGTTTTGAGCAGTTCATTAACCCAGAATTGGCACACGTGGGTGAACTATGTCTCCAAACCCGTTAAACTGCGCCGCCTGTCCACAAATACTACATGCTGCACTGTGGAATCTGACACTCGCCATAAAAGCAAACAATATGTTTTAATTAAAACAGGGGTGGAAAGACATTTTGAGTGTCTCAGGATGAAGTTAAGCATCTTTGCAGTGCACCAGAAGGCTAAGGCTAAGAGTTATGTAAACAGTGACGTTCTCTGACACATTCACAATATTCCGTTTACGACGACAGTGTCAAAGTGACAGTTGCGTCCGAACTAAACATTAGCCCGCTGATTAGAGACAACACTACAATCTCAGCTAGTTCAATAGTAAACAGACATTTTGAACAATACAATCTCGGTTAATCTGCAAATGCCAGTTTCAGCAAAATACTCAAGCATTAAAGCTGCCCCGGCCGGACTTGGCCTGTTGCGTCACATGACCGTCTGTGTTTTGTTTCAGGCTGGTGGGCTGCTCTGGTGGGACGTCTGAAGACACAAACTGGTGGCTCCAAGAAAGAAGACTCCACGTGGGACGAGGGCTTTTCCTACTCTGAGACAATAGAAGGCCTTGTCACCACACACACGTGATCTTTTGTTGGGTATAAAACCGGATCTATGTGCATAAAATGATATTCCTCAGTCTCGTTTTGCATTACAAATATCAAAATACATTTATTTGAGAAGGGAGATTACTTATATGACAAGATCAAACTTAAGCTTAAACTTGGTGCTTTATTTATTGCCTTTTTTCCTCATCACACATTTTAGTAATCATCGTAAAATTGTTATTTGCAAACATAAAAACTATTTTGAAATCAGACAAAGCATTACCATGGAAATGGTACTTTAAAATCTTTTAGCAGACTCCTCCCCCTAATGGGCAGTGTGAAGTGTCATATTACAAAATTTACTACAATATTTTAAAATCAAACCTTTTTATGATCTTGACAAAATAAATACTGTTGGAAAGGTCTGAGTCTCAAGATTCCATATTTGGTGGCTATTTTGTGACAAATATAATGGCTATTTTTGGTATAATACCAAAATAAAATCTCACAGCAACATCATTATTTTTTAAATATCAACTTCAAATTTGGAACATAACTTTAGACTCAATTTAGTAAAATAATTATTTTATATAAAATAAAAACATTTAGCACAGTACATTTTCTTTACACTAAACAAACTTTTTTTTTTAATATTTTAAAATTCACTTTCACTTATGCAATAATCTGCCGATTGTCTTCTTTAAATTTAAAGCAAGAAAAAATATCGGTCAGTGAGAAACTTGTTTTTGCAAATTTATTTGGCAAAATTGATGTCACAAAAATTACTTCAACACCAAAATTAGAGTTTCAACCAATAACGTTTATCCAATTTAATGTTTCATTGATTTTCTAAAAATTAATTTAACATCACTTAAACATATTGACTAAAATGTAATGCAAGTTTTACCAAGTTTTTTTAAGTTTTAGTAAAAAATATTTACTGTAAGCAAATATTTGTCAGTAATGTTAAAAATAATTTTGTTTTCCCTTCATATTAAGTTTTTCTCACCGCCCTGAAAGATATTTTTTTGTTTTCAGCAATCTCACGTAATTTTCATTCATTTTTTTTTTTTTTTTTTTTTTTTTTTTTAAAAGACAATCTCAGGTAATTTTGGGTTTCATTTAAATGTATCTTGATTTTCGTTTATATATTTGTACTGGAAAACAAAGCAATACTGAGGAAGAACCTCACTTTTTATATGAGCTATGGTTTGAATGAAATCACAAGGTTTTGAAGACCTTTTGAAACAATGACGACTCAAAACTGACCGGTAACAGGCAACAGCAATGTTAAACAGGATGAAGTGTGGCAACAGCTCAGGGTCAAAAGCTGAAGGCTCGATTCATGCGGATTACATCACTGCCGTCACACACATCATTTCTGGCACAGATTTTGCTGATGTTGTCATTGCAGGGATTATGAATTGTTCATGTTTTGGCTGTTGTGTGGGCGTTTGTGTATCAGGCTCGTGTTCAGCGCTGCATGCAAACCTCGCCAGGACAGCCGGCTAACAGCATTTGCCATTTTCTCACTAATTTGATTTGAGGCTCTGATAAGTGAAACATGACCTGAGCTTGTCCTATTTGGGTGGAGACTCGTTCTGTGTGTTTCTATGTCTTTACAGGACGTAAAAAGTAGAGCATGATAAGTGACCCCAGGAAAAAGTCAGGTCAACGTGACCCCAACAAAAGACTACAGATAACCAGATAATGACCAATAAAACTACTTGACAGCTCAAGGTTAAAGGGATTGTTCACCCAGAAATGACAACTCTGTCATCATTTACCCACCCTCAAGTTGTTCCAAACCTGTTTGAGTTTCTTTCTTCTGTTGAACACTAAAGATATTTTGAAGAATGTGGGTACCCAAAGAGTTGACGGTAGCCATTGACTTCAATGGCATTTTTTTCTATACTATGAAAGTCAATGGTTACCATCAACTGAGGGTGAGTATAAAATTATGACAGAATTTTAATTTTTGGGCAAACTTTTCCTTTAACGTCAAATAAAACTAAAGACAATCAACCAAATTTTGATAATCACATCAATAATAAGTTTTCAATGCTAAATTCTTAGAATAAGCCAAGGATATGGGTGTAAATATATACTGACAATGATTAGATTTAATTACAATTTCTACAATTACAATTCTTTACTAAATGTAATACATCAGAAAATTAAATTCAATACAATTGAGATTCATTACAAAATTTAAAATTAGGTCAATTTGATTATAGTTTTTCACTAAATGATGTGATGCATCATGGAATCTGACTTTTAATTATGATTTAGTTCAAGAATCAAGATTTGGTAGATACTTTTAGAAAAATATGAAGTGCAACATGACATCTGATACATATAATTCAACTGCAATTCATTTCTAAATAATGCAATGCATCAGAAAAAAAATCTGAAATTTGGTCACGATTGGATTAAACTGCAATTTTGTACTAAATGGTCATGTTTAGATTTGATTATTTTAGTACAATTCATAAATTAAAGATCATTTACGTAAGCAATAAGGTACGAGAGGCCGCGCTGTATCGTGAATAAATCACGGCTGAAGGGCGTTGTTAGGCACGACGTGAAGCGGAGTGCAACCCCTTTGCGTCGTGCCTAACAACGCCCTTCAGCCGTGAGTTATTCACGATACAGCGCGGCCTCTCGTACCTTATTGCTTTTATAAAATGGTTACCACACAATAAAAAAATACTAAAACCCAAAATGTATTAATTGAAATGCTACTTTTTTGAAGTTCGTTAAATGTTGTCCCTTCCGCAAAAAAAAAAAATAGTTCCTGACAGCAACAGTAAACGGCAAGAGAATGTTCCGAACATGCCTCTCATCTAATGGAGCTTAAATAAAAACAGAGAATATGAGCTCTTATCATCCGCTGTCATTTATTTTTTTAACACCATATATGATATTTTCTCACACACATACATCTGTTTATCTCTCAGCATGAGAAAACGTCTGTTTTTCGTCTTTTAGTTTTAAAACAGACCGATTCGCGGCACAGCGCGAGTTTGCAAGCATCATTACTGTAAACTGATGGACATACAGAATCATACCTGAAACAGAAAACTAATAAATTCAGTAATATTCCCTCCTCACTTCAGAAACTGCAGTCTTTACATCAACACATCTCCACATTAGATGGGGAAGGGCGGGGTCTCAAAATTAAAGATGAAAGATGCAACATAACACCAGCAGGGGTCACTCATACTTCAGTAAATAAATAGCAAACAGTTAATTCTGCCGAAATACATAATACATAAAACAGTTTTGATGCTATTGATTGTTTATGTCGCTAAAGGTGGTTGCTCAGTGATACACAGAACGGTTGGGTGAAGCGGTATCGTGAATAAAACACAGCTGCTGACCAATCAGAATCGAGGAATGGAACTAACCGTTAATCATTGTAGAATACTTACAAAACCAATAACCAAGTTTTACATTTTCACTACATCCAAACATCATTAAAACCAAGTACGACCAAGATTTAAGATTTGAATTTCTGATGGTTTTGAAATTGTCAAACCATTATGTTTTTTTCCCTACATTTAAATTTCAGTCCACTAAAAAAAATGTTCGTTTAAGGGACTGTCAAAAAAATCATGCATAATTAATCTTTTTCAGCACAGAATATACATTGGTTTAGCTAAAAGTTTGTATAGTGATGGTAGTTCTGAATTTTTAGATTTGAATTGAACTTAAGTTAGAAACTTTAAAATATAAAACTTTGTTAAATTCAAAAGAGGTTGCAGATGCTTATATGTTCCAAAAATAACTCATGTATCCTATGCAGAGCCGGCCCAAGGCATAAGCGAACTAAGCGGCTGCTTAGGGCCCCCATGGCCACCAGAGGGCCCCCAAGAGTAGTCTACATGAAATAACTGTTTATTTTATTTTACATTCGTGATATATGTCAATGGACAGTGGTAATTATACAAAAGTGCAATATTATATAATTAAATATTCTATACATATCATTGTATTATTTCCATAGCGAGATGTCATGCAGGCACAATAATGAGCATGTTGATAATATGCGCCGGACGCTGCCGTGTGGATCTGTCAGATTAACATCACGTAAGTTCACCTATTTCTCCTGAAATACATGAAAGTAAGTGGTCAGTTAGCTGGGTGAAAAACAGAGTAAACTTTATAGTAACCTACACAATGTGTATTTGATAGGAATAAAACATGTCGTCCATTAATTGAAAGGATTATTATTGCCGCTTTCCATATAACCGAACGCAACACGCAGTTTGAACGCTGAACGGAGGATGACAGACAGCCGCAGCAGAGAGTAGAGTTTACATGAACTTGAATTTAACGACTTAAATATTCATCCGTACCTCACATTAAACTATGGAACGGCTTCAGAACACTTGGACTTTGACTTTATGGTGCTTTATAATGCTTTTGTGCTTTCGTGGGGCTTAACAATAACACAGAATAGTATACACACAATATCGGATTTGGATCGGTCTCGTCTCACCGATACCCGATCCGCGGAAAATGACCGGATCGGAGCCGATACCGATCCTGAGTATCGGATCGATGCATCCCTATGTGAAACCGAAGACTTTGAATGTTAAAGTGAAAATTAACACCTGACCACTGTTGTAAGTTTGCAACTGTTACAATTAAACATCACGGAAGGGTAAAAACATGCAGGCAGACAATGGTATGATGTAAGCAATACAGCTACAACAAACAAAACTGATAATGGGTGTGTTAAATTTATAGTGTGTGAATAATCAAGCTCTGACAATAACCAGTCATATTGGCGGCACCGAGGGGCCCCCAAATAAAATTCTGCTTAGGGCCCCATAAAGGCTTGGGCCGGCCCTGATCCTATGTAAACATAAAATGCAATGAAATATATTAATAATTAAATGCAAAGATGTAATCAAACAACTTGACACATATTTATGACAATGCATGTAATCTAAAACCAAAGGTAACATTTGACTCAGGAAAACCCAGTAAACCCACAGTACAAGAGCTGTCTAGAGCATTAACTATTCAGTGACAGACTGAACTCTAGAGGGAAGGATCCTGGAAACGGGTGATGACACATTTCCAGAACCTAAACCTCTTGAGCAACAGCCCTGTGAATGCCAGTGTCACTCCTGCGGAGTCATTATGATTCAATGTTATCGGCACGACAGTTGAACACATTCCTTTGAGAGAATGAGCCCAAACAAGTGCTGCGTGAATAAGACCTTGTGTGAGTGTGTGTTTGTTTGTGTGTGTGTGTGTGTGTGAGAGAGAGAGTAATTATTCGGGTGTGAATGAAGGTTGAGGGAATGTTTTGAGTCCTCAGTGAATAAAGAAACTCAAGAAGTGTATGTAATTCTGCCAAGAGCACAGTGACACACTTCAATTGAATGTCATACTTTTTATTTTGCCTTAAACAAAACTGGGGAAAATCTGGGGAATAATGAAATAAAATAATGTCTTATATAATAAGTTAAAATAAATAAGTGTATATTTGTACAATAAGCTAACATACATTTAAAAAAATAATAATAATTCAATTTCCAATTTATTTATTTTTAAAAAAAGCATACATTTAAGGCAAACACTTTTTTAGAGGGGGGAGGGGCAAGATTGCCAGATTTCAGTCAACTTAGCTTTTCATAACTTGTTTTTCAAACTACTGTAAAAACACTTAAAATACACTTTTAAGTGTTTATTTAAATCGCACTTTATCTATTTGTGCCAGCAGATTTAAAATTACAATTACAATACATATAAAGGCCGTTTCTCAAAATGACAAAAAAGTTTTGTCCTCCACTTCAGTAGCACTTACGTACACCAAAATTTACAGTTATATTCCTAATTACATTCTGAAGGTTTTTACTGAGGGGTTTGTTAATATATAATCATTCTCATGTGTAATGCATTACTAAGTAATTAATAACCGCATTACTTTTCCCTTGAAAAAGTAAAGTACGGTATTACTTTAAATTTTGCTGTAATTTAATTACAATTACTTCTGATGTACTTGCATTAAATAGCCTACTGTATAGGCTGTACAACAATTCTAGCCTATACAAAACAACAGTGGATTTAACATCAAAATGCAACATCTAATGTTAAAATGTATGTTTTTAAGTTAACCTTCTCCCTTTAAATACTTTGGTCAGTTCGAGAATAATTTATGCAGCTTTATATTATTTATTTGAAAGGAGCAGTTTCATGTTCATTGTTGTATTGTTCAACTGGTCGAGGTTGAGATGGCATTGGATTTATAAAGTAATTAGTAACAAGTAACGTAATACTTTTTACAGAGATTAATTAGTACAGCGATCTAATTACACTGTTGAAGATGTGATTAGTAAGTAGTAATGAATCACTTTTTTAGAGTAACTTACCCAAAACTATAGCCTATATAATTTACCTGATTTTATACAACATTTTATTCTTAAAAACATTTTTTTTTCTTGCTTTTGAGAGTATTTTCTGATATTTGGAGTGATAAAAGGAGATATCCAAAATCCCCTCACAAGAACTTTGAACCTAAAATTTGTTAAGTTTCATAAAAATTAACTACAAGGACATCACAAATCTCCATAGTTCAATAAAAAACGTCTCTGTCTAGATGTTTAAAACCCCTGCAAGTGTGTAACTCGTCATCGCTAAAGCACATCAACACTATCTGTGGTCCGCAGTTGCCACTGATGAATAAATGAAGAGAAAGACTGCTGAAGTCATCCTGACCGACCGCATGCAGATGTCCCCCTGAAACCAGACCAACCCCCTCTGGACCAACTAGGCTAATTAGCCTCCTCAGAGGCTCGGTCAGACCCAAGACATGAGGACATAAAGAAACATGACATGGGTGTGCGCCTGACAACGCTCTTCTGCGAAACCAAGTAGCCTACCACAACAAAAGAGGCCCAGTTCACCCAGAGTCAATGCAATATGTTCATGCAGGACACCAAACGCCTGCTATCTGCTTCATAAACCATGAACCGCCCCATAAACTGAATGACCCTCAAGAGATACACTGACTGAACATTTACAAGTTCTTCTGCAAGAATGAGGTCTGGCGGGATTCCAAAGACTTGTTTATCCACAAAATGAAGCTTTAGGTTTCCCTCAAGGTAAACAGTAAGAAAAACATATTCTTGCCAAGGAAACATTTGTCGTTTCCAATTAGTTTAACTTAAAGGAACACTCCACTTTTTTTGAAAATAGGCTCATTTTCCAACTCCGTTTTCGAATCCATTCAGCCGATCTCCGGGTCTGGTGGTAGCACTTTTAGACCTAGCTGGGGACTACTTTCAGGCGCTGCGTAATATTATTGCGCCTGCTGCACCCATGGTACGGCAGCAAAGTTCCTTGATTATTCCTTGATAAATTGAATTTAAATAGTATCTCTCTTAATAATAATAATAATAATAATAATTAGTTACATTTATATAGCGCTTTTCAAGGCACTCAAAGGGGGTACATACAAGGGGGAATCTCCTCAACCACCGCCAGTGTGCAGCATCCACCTGGATGATGCGACGGCAGCCATAGTGCGCCAGAACGCCCACCACACACCAGCTTACTGGTGGAGAGGAGACAGAGTGATGAAGCCAATCAGTGTATGGGGATGATTAGGATTAATACCTGTAGCTCAAATGGTAGAGCATGGCGCTAGCAACGCCAAGATCATGGGTTCGATTCCCAGGGAAAGCAAGAGCTGATCAAATGTAAAACTGTAACTTGAATGCAATGTAAGTCGCTTTGGATAAAAGCGTCTGCTAAATGCATAAATGTAAATGTAAATGTAATCTAGTATGCAATCTGAAAAAACTGGACACAAATGCGTCAGGTAAATAATAATCTTTATACACCTCAATCTCTTCCTCTGACGTTAAAAACACAATTAAACAGTAATTCACACTTTTAAGAAGAAACCCAACACATTTGGTGATGCCATGTGTCTGATCTAGTCCTGTGGACTGGTTTCACTTGCTATTTTTAGCGATGTGCCGCAAACCACGCAAGTAAAACTAGTCAAACGTAACTTTTAAACAGTTTCAACAGAACTGGTGCAACCAGACTCAAAACCACAAGTACTTTTACCTCAACTGGATCAGTAAGAAGAAGTTTCTCCTAACAGGTTCCTCAAGATACTTATCATACTCCACATCAACGAACCCTAAAGCAGCCAAACAAACAAATAAAGTTTGTTTTGGACGTAATACCTTGGAGTTTCATTCAAACACCATTATATATGAATTTGGTCATTATTCAGTAGTATGCTAGATATCAAAGCACCACAGTTCTGCTTGTAACCATAATGGACCCACTTTTTCTCATGAACACTGGGTTTTAGATGTCAAACGAGATCCCACCCACCGAACATTCAGCTGAGAACACTCTGGAATGTTTCTGCAATCTATTATTAGTCCTAAATCTAAAATATTAGTTCAAGACGTTGAATGCTTTCCTGCAGAAAGCCAACAGCAGATAGAGCGATGTACGTAACAGAATCGTGTTATGACAGACAGCCTGGGGTTTGGTGTAACTTGCATAGTAATCTGCCTTTTTTAAATGTTTAGTTTGTGTGAAAATTTGAAGCGTGCATATTAACGGAAATAATTCGGCCCAAAATGAAGATTTTAGCATAATTTATTTACACTCAAACTGGTAAAAGGCATCCATAAAACCATAAAGCAAATAGTGCACTTTATTCTAAGTCATATAATATTAGAGTTTAAAGGGGTCATGTCATGACATGAGAAATCAAATTTGCTTTTGGTACAAATTTGGTCTTTGTATCATTAAAACATCCTGCAAGTTTCATAGTTTGAAACGTCTTCCTCATTATAAACAAAGCATTTATTTAATCAAGCTCTAAAAACAGTTCGTTTTGGATCTGAAGGGCAAGGTGACGTCACTTAGGCGCAGCCATTTGCATAAACACTGCCTCCAGAGCAAATCATCGACGAATAGTCATCTTCTCACCATTGAACGCCCACTGGCATTCAGTCGCTAACGGCTGAAACTTGATCATGCTAAAAGTGAGTGTCACGTTGCGCTAAAAGAAAATAGAATTTACAATCACAGCCGCTATCTTGCCTACACTGGATACAGTATACTGCACGTTTGCTTTCTGACACAGTCCACGCGCTCGAGTCTGTCGTCAATTGATAGTTTTCACGTGACGTCACACTCTTATAGGAACGCCCACCTGGAGGGCAAAACGAAGCTTTGCTCCACTGACCGCCAGCTATTTTTACGCTGATTGCATCAAGTAACAATTTAGTAAAATGCAGATATTAAAAGGCGAGATTCAGTGGACACCTTATTGATGATGTATATTTTGTACAGGCAAGAGGATGAAGCCAGAATATAAACGCAATATGCAAAGTTTCACGTTAAGTGGTTTCCCATAGAAAACCATTATAAAGGAAAACACTGAACCGTTAAGCGGACTGCGTTCAGGTTCCCGGCCTCATCTGCTTGCCTGTGTAAACTATGCATCATTAATATGGTGATTACTGAATTTGATCTTTTAATATTACCGTTTTAAATATATTAAGGCACTTTAAGTGTTTTTACAACGTTTTGTCACACTGTTTATGATTGAAATATTGGCGCGGGTGCTTAATATGGATTGCAAATGGCCAAAACTTGCATTTTGTTCATAAATACCTTTGTTTTATTCTTTTGAGAGGTGATCTAAATATTTGTGGCTGGGAAACAGATGAAAAATGTACACGCTTGTGCAGCAGTTCTATGGATGTTTTGCCCTCCAAGTCTTCGAGCCGGTCACGTGACTGAAAACTATCAATTGGACTAACGGAGTGAAAGAAGAACGTTGTTTTGATGCGTTTGGTTTAAACAGCTTGTTCACATCTTTGTACAGATATCAGAAGGATCCCAGCGTAAGAAACAAATAGATAGTTTATTTTTAATGGCACCCCTGGATCGTGTCTGAGGATTGATCGGAGCATTTTGTTTTGTAAACAGTGTCATGGAGAGTTCACAAAGAAACATTTGTTGAAAGATGAAGCGGTACTAGATCTGATTGCAGCTACATCACAAAACCGTGAGTAAATGATTTAATAATGCTTTGTCTGGAAAAGTTTACTTTGATTATGTTGTCAAAAAACTCATGCAGTGAGGGGACATGCAATAGCGAGGGGGTGTTGATACGGTTTCCTATGCAATAACGTTAGCCAATCATAACAGTGGCCGATTACTGAGAAGCCTTAAAGGACACACCCCTTAAAACAGGTCATTTTAGAGTGAGGTTCAGATTTAGGGTTGAAAATCATTTTTTCCACATATTGATTTGTTTTTGTGCAAAAAAACTTTATTAACATTATAAGTAAACCTCAAGGAACATGATAAAATAATAAATAATCCATGTCCCCTTTAAAGAACAAGAAAACTTTAAATCAGTTTTCACGTCGCAAACAAGTCACTTTAGTATTTTTTTCAGACCTTGACAGAATTGGTACTCATTCCCTTTCATTATATGGAAAAGAGCAGCGGGAACATTGTACCAAACATCTCCTGTCGTGTTCCACATAACAAAGTCTTCAAAAAAACATCAAAAGGTTTGTAAAATAGATGAGGGTGAGTAAGCGATGACAGAAAACAGTAGTTCATTTTTGAGTGCACTATGCCTTTAAAATCAAGCTTTCCCACACTGACACACAACTTAACACTCAAGCTCCCTTGAATTCAAAGCATAGTTGAGACATGACACTGCACATGTTAATACAGTACATTACAGGCTCCTCTAAAGGTGTGGTTTTCATTTCTGACACTATTTCCAGATATTATTTATACTTACATTTAGTCATTTAGCAGACAATGGAAACAATCAAAATCAACAAAAGTGCTATAACAAGTCTCAGTAAGCTTATATTATAGTGTCAAAATCAACATTAGGTATCATCACATGTTCCTGCACTTCTACTCAACAAGGACGTTTGACAGAAAAGCATGCTTTCTTTAAAGTGAGAGTGCGGTTGTAAAGGTAAGGGTGAAAAAAATACACATAAAAGGCTTTAAGCTAAGAAAAATAAATGCAATCCTCTTTTCTGAGTCTAGGCCTTAAGCTGGTCAGCTGACAGATGCATCGGGCTGAAAGTTCACAACCTGAAGGCTAGAAATTCTTCTCAAGTTCATCCAGACTTCAAAACAGCTTCTTTTCAGACACGTGCATGCACAGCCTTCAATATTAGGACCCAGGAAAGCATGCGATGCTTGATATTTTTACATCAGTTGAGTATGCACAAAGTCAAAAGAATGCCAGACGCGCCAAAAAGGCGTCCAATCAAACGCAAATCATACCTCTCGAAGACGATCCGCACCGCGAAGATCCCCAAGGCCAGCGGCAGCGCGGAGAGCAAGTGGCCGGCTTTAGGGTACTCCACCCCGGGCGCTGGGTCGGCCAGATCCGCCCAAGTGACATTGTGCGGAAGCCAGAAGCGCTCGTTCCAGAACCAGGCTGAGAGCGCAGCCATGTTTGGAGGAAAACTAGAGATTCAGAGAGAGAAGAGGACGTACAGAAAGAAAATATGCGGGTGGCAAACGATTCACCGCCCCCTTTCTCCCTCTCTCTCTCCCTCTCTCTCTCTTCCAGTGTGGACGTGTTGAAGGTGTTTCCACACCCGTGATGAGGCTGTTGCATGAGGAAGTGTGTGCACTACGTAGACCTCAAAACATGTTACGACACAAAATGCTCGTTAATAATACATAATGTATATGGTGCCAATTTATATTGCTCTGGCGGAGAGTTTTAGGATGTTGTCGTTCATGTATTTGGCCTGAGGCTAGTAAGCGCGATGTCCGAATCAGATTATTATTTTTCATGGTTTGGGTAAAATTAATCTGAAACACTAGAAACTTTTAAGCTTTACGTATCATTAACGAACTATTTTGAGCGAAAACGTAGTTATAAGCAGCAGTGTTTAAAGAAATAGTTCACTCGAATGAATCGGTTCATTGAGTCGATTCTTTTAGCGAGCCGCACGAACGAAGTGATTCGCTAGAATGAATCATACCTGTCGCCGCTTGTTATATTGCGCCCCTTTGTGGACAAACTATGAACAATAGTAACAATATTAATTTATTGACTGACATCAGTCAAAAGCTTAAATATGTCGACATTTACCACCTGGAATTTATTAATTTAAAATAAACATCCAGCACATACAATATACATTCTTATGTCTAAGAATTACATTTTCTTGAAGTTTATATATATATATATATATATATATATATATATATATATATATATATATATATATTTATATATTAATAAAAACATTTACAACGCAACACAAAGAAATTAACAAGATTAATAGCATGGTCACTGCCAGAAAAAAAATGTAATCATATTTTACAAAAGAGGATAAATAACATCTTAAGTTCTCCCAAAGAGATTTAACCTGATAGCAATATTAGAATAAATGAAGTAAAGTTTCTTCCTCTACTTTGCAGAATACACATAAGTTAGAGAGATCAAAAAAAAGAAGCAATTTGAGAGTTTGTTGGATAGACATTACGCAAAATCTTAAAATGTCCCTCTCTTATTTTATTAGAAATGCAATTTTTTTCAGGGAGTAACCATGCTTTCTTCCAATAAACACTATAAAAAAAAACGGTCCAGAAAAATTTACATCTAGTATACTGATTAATGTAACATTCGCTTTATATATCTACTGTTGCATTTTTTTTTATCAAGAAGACAAACTCCATCCAATAAAAGTTTGGGCATAATGTTTAAAATAAATGCACAGAATTTGGAGACAAACTTTTGATGAAAGAACTGAAAGGTCTAGCTGGCAGAGAAAGACTATAAGTCATAAATTCTTCATTCATCTTTAAATAAATCCAAAACAAAAACAATACCTCTGTCATAACACTTGTGAATAAAAAGAGATTTTCCACGGATTAAAATAGGCTACTTGAATTATTCCTAAGAATTTCTTTGTGGGGAGAAATGTTGTGCACATACAGTTTCCAAGCAAGTAGGCCTAAAGCTTGTTGGTGAAAATTTGAGAGAGAAATCAGCAATTTAGAAGGGATGAAATTACATTTTAAAAGAAAATCTAGACCACCTAATCTACGAAATATAGCACTGGGGATATAGTACCACATTTATTTATTAGGCTACTACAGAGACATTTTTTTAACCAACTAATTCTAAATGAACTAATTCTTTAAAATCCAAAACTTTCAATCTACCCTCAGCACGCCTGTCAGACATAACAGATTTCCTAATTTTACCAGGCTTAATCTTCCAATTAAAATTCAGTAACATTTTATTTATATCATCGGCAACTTCTTGAGGTTTATACAAACTGCCTGTCACAGTGGCGTCACGTGACCAGTGAATTCACCATAGTGTTCAAAACAGAAAATCATGTCATAATCAATGACCCCTTCAAGTCCCCCTGAGATTTTAAAAGAAATATTTTAATAAAGTATCACATTCACATGTTCACGGTTCTCTGACACTGGTTAATGGTTATATGGCATGCAGGTAAACAAAATATTTCTTCTTTTTTAGAAAGTGAATTATTTTGATTATTATTTTAATTTTAATGATTTAATTACTTGTTAGCCTTTCATTAAACTCACAAACCCCCTGCAGTTCCTTCACGAACCCCAGTTTGGGAAACCTTGATGTAATATGTTTAATGCACTTCATGTTGTTAATTACAATGAAAGGAATATATTTTCTCACTCTTAGTATTTTTACATCATTATGGTACAAGATTATCCTGTTTAAATCAATGTGATAAACAAGTTAGATCAAAAGTAATCTGATTATATCACCTAAAGTGTGTAATGTAATAGAATAACGTTACTGACTAAAATTTGTGTGATGTAATTTGGAATCAGTAACAGATTACATGCAATTTGTATGTAATCTACCCAGCTCTAATCATTTGAAAGCAGTTTATTTAAGAACAACACAGATTGTGTTACATTTATTCACATTCTGCAATCATAAGAAACTGATATATTAGTAAAAATGACATACTCATAGAGCAAAAATACAAATGCAGTACAAAAGTGGCAACCATTTATTCAGTAGTCTATGGGCTCTGGAAGCGTTTTAGAACTTATTTTTCTCCATGAAGATTTCAAATATTCTGAGCTGAACAACAAACATTGTTTTGAAGAAACAAAAAAGGTGTGATAATAGGGAAAAATAAAGATATTTGACTAGGTACTTGATGTCTTTTATGATGATGCCCACACATTATCATTATCAAGATCATCAATATGGATAGTGTTGTTCATCTTAGAGAATAAAATAATTTTTCAATCTTAAAGTTTCTGTGTAACAGTATGGATAATTCCAGCAACATCCATATATGGAAGATCAGCTAACAAAATGTCTCTATTTTCTGATGTTAAAAAGGTACATAAAAGTCTAACAACATTCGAACATAGTGTTTGGTTTTCATTCATATGCAACTATCATAAGAGTAACAGGTGAGAGACTGCGGATTCTCCTGGAGACATTCCTTTGGAATGATAACATGCATATAATCCAAAAAAAAAAAAAAAAAAACTTACAAAGCCACCATTATAATAAAGTAAATAAGTGCATATTCACTCCCTGGATGCCAGGCTGAATGAATAAACACTGACACGAGTCAGAGGCTCAGTTACTTCTTAGAAATAAATACAGACATTAATGCCAGATTAGATGCAATAGATTTTAAAATAAATACATTTCCTAATAATTTAAATTTATAAATCATTTCTTAAATTTTACAGCTCCAAAACACTCTGCTTTATAAATACATTTTTGGCCATTTAATTGCATGGAAAAAAAAAAATGTAGAAGATAATCCCTGTTGTTGCGATCCTCTCAGATCATGTGACCTCCATCTTTCTTGTCCTGTAAGAAAACAATACATCACAAAAGATAAAGAGAGAAATCAACAGCGTCATTTAAAAGTTATAGAAACTCCGGAAATCGCAATCTGTCATCAGTTAGTGAATGAGATTCTGTTTGAAATGTTTATTTCCCATTGATATGCTCATTGGGAAAAAACTGATTTCTACACAGACTTACTACATTAATACACGGTCTTCATCCAAAAGCCCCCTTTTCATGTTTTTCTCCATGTCTGCATTGAATAATAATCACAAACTCATTAAACACTATTTTTGCACGATGCAGACAATGTTTTAAGGTCACCATATATCTGTAGGTGATACTTGCCATTTCTGTAGATCCTCCAGCGACAGCAAATCAAACCAACAGCAGCTACAGCCGCCATCAGAACACTACCAATTATTCCTCCTCGAACAGCTGAAGACCGGGCTGAACCTGGAACAGATAAAGACAAGACAGTCATTAGTTCGAGTGAATATGTCAGACTAATCTACAATGAACAATGATATCAGAAGGTCCGAGAGAGTAAATCTAAATCTGATTCAGTTTAAAGTAGAACAGCTTCATACTGTGATGCCAAAAGCACTGATGATTCAGTACCGAGTTTTAAAGATATTAAAATAAAAAGATATTTTTACATCCCTGCGTAAAACCCAATTCACACCGTACCGACAGACCCCGATCAACGCGGACAGTACGTCACTTCTCAAACATTCCACGACCTTACATGATCAATGAGCAAAAATGAGATCGGACAGACGCTGACAGGGGTAACACACTGATCGGAAAAAACCCGATGAGGTGTCTGTTGCTGTCTGTCGGTGTGGTGTGAACTGGTCTTAAGAGAGTTCTTCCTTCCAAATGCCATAACTCCTCACCAATGACATCAACACGGAAGTTCTTCACGCTGGTGACAGTGCAGCGACCATGACAACGATGATGCTTGTGGCTGGTGATCTCTAGATGATAAAGTCCAGAGTCTGTGGTTCTGGTGTTTGTGATGGTCAGAGATCCAGTCTGATGATCCAGCTTCAGTCTGTCTCTGAATCTCTCATCACACTGTTCATCTGTACAGATCTTACTCTGATCTCCAGTGATTTCATTCATAAGAGTGCCATGAAAATACCATGTCATCACATCATTTGGGTTTTTTGGTACTCCAGGATCTAAAGTGACAGATTCTCCCTCCTTCACTGACATTCTCTTCATTTCATTTGGCTCATGAGCAGAAACACCTGAAACACAAACCAACATCTGCTGGAGGATTTTTTTGGAGAGGAAACACTATAACAGGAAAAAACTATGAAAATTATTGCGCACATTAATTTCCCTAGATAAGCAGAAACAATAAAATATAAAAGTTAATTGTGATTACTATTGACTATTACACAGATATATAAAATACACATTTTAAAGCATTACTACACAAGAATATAAATTACTGCATTACATATTCAATAAGCTTCTTAAATAAATCAAAAGTTATTGTGATTGTATGAAACAAATTTAGTAATTATTTTGACATTTTCTTACCTATCATTCTGGAAAGCAACATTTGTCCACATTTCGTGCTCAAAGACAATGTATGTACTTATTTAAAGGGATAGTTCACCCAAAAATAAAAATGATGCATGCGCGCACTTTGATCTTAACAAACAACGTAAGCATGTATTGCTGCTGACACAGAACACGCATGCGTGCGCTTTGATCGTGCGTGCGTTTACATCCAATCCAAAGAGCACGCATGCGTCGTGATACTCCCTAAATTGGCGCTCTAGGGTGATGCGGAGGAGACGAATTGTTGAATAAAGTTGTTATTTTTGTTTTCTTTGCACAGAAAAAGTATTCTCATAGCTTCGTAAAATTATGGTTGAACCACTGATGTCACATGGACTGTTTTACCGATGTCCTTACTGCATTTCTGTGCCTTGATCGTGTAAGGACCCTTGCTGTCTATGGAGAGTCGGAAAGCTCTCGGATTTCATCAAAAACATCTTAATTTGTGTTCCGAAGATGAACGAAGGTCTTTCAGGTTTGGAACAACATGAGGGTGAGTAATTAATGACAGAATTTTCATTTTTAGGTGAACTAACACTTTAAAGATGCTGTATGTAGGATTGACGGTTGAACCATGTATTGCAGTCCAAATTAAAAATATTGGAGAAGGTTTTTTTCACCCAGCCCCTCCTCCTCAGACTTGACGCACGCGCAGGATGCCAGTTTAACGACACCAACAGAAACGAGCGCACATGACGATGAATGAAATTAAATACGCTGTGTTTTCCGCCAACTGGCAACCCGGGGTGCCGAAATACAATTGGGTAAACTGGCAGTGGGCGGGTTTCACAAACCATAACAAACACAGACATTCCGGGCCGGACCGCACATTTTCAAAGGAGAATAACTGACTGTAGCATTGTTTTTCAGATAAACAAGTATGTTAACTTAGCATGTTTCTTAAATATCTGCAAACATATTATGGTATTTTTTATGCTTTAATAGAGTCAAAATCCTACATACAGCACCTTTAACATCAAATCCTTTGAATACACTTTAGAACCCAGTGAACTAAAAACAATGAGTATGAACTAACAGAGTATTTTAAACATAAGAAAAGGTGGTTGGAAATGCTATGATGAAAGTTTGACTAAAACGAAACTAAATATAAAACTAATGGCTCATTAAAGGACAGACAAATTAGTTTCAAATTATTCTGTTGTATAAAGAGTAAAATCATTCTAATGATGCAAGTACTTTAAAATAAAAACAGCTCTGAATGTCAAAAATAACATTAAAAGGTGTGATTTAAACACAAATAACCTGCTTTAAGCATTCATCAATGACTCACCATGGACAGACACTTTGAATATCTCTTCAATACTGCTGCTGCTGATTAGAAGTTTGTAGAAACCAGAGTCTGTGTTTGTGATGTTCTTGATGGTCAGAGATCCAGTCTGATGATCCAGCTTCAGTCCGTCTCTGAATCTCTCATTACACTGATTATCTGTACAGATCTTACTCTGATTGTCAATGATTTGAGCAATGCGAATGTCATTAAAATACCACTTAATTCTCTCTTGTTGGTTTATTTTAACATCAGTGAGTAGAGTAACTGAATCTCCCTCCGTCACTGACACTGAGACGTTATCTGCATCCACGCAGAGGAAACCTGAAGATCAAATGAATAGACAATTATAAATCTCTTCTTGGAGAGTACAAAAACAACAACAGGAAAATGCTGTAAAAATGTTTTGTTTTTCTACAAATCATGAAGTTTGTTCAGAGGAATATGTCTGGATTCATAATATAACACACTCGTGATTTTTTTAAAACTGTTACGTTTCTTTAAAAATGACGGTTGCTGACAAGTTGCTAAATTGGACTACAGGTGCTGTCGGAGACATTAAACATCACACAGAACAGTTTATCAATTTCTATTATTTCAGTTGTAGTATAATTCGTAGTGCAATTAATTGTAGAAAAACAAATTAATAGTTTCACACATTTTATATTGTTGTTCGACAATTTGTTTGCTTTGCTCCGAAATGCAACAAGTCTTCGGAGAGAAGATGCTCGTTTTATCACTTTCCTGCTGATCAGTGTTGGGCTAGTTAGTAAAAAATTAATATATTACTCATTACTAGTTAATGTTACTTTCTGGCAACAGTAATTAGTTACACTACTAGTTACATTACTTTTCCTTCATGCCCCACAGAAGTTGTAATTGCATATCTTTCCCATAAAATACTTCTAAAATGTTACTAATAATATAGTCTATTTCTGCCTCATTTGACCAAAATCCACATTGGATCGCAGTCAGAAGTTATTACAAACACTCAATAGTGATTAATAATAACATTTAGGTAAAAGTGTTGTATTAATCTCATTAATTGTCATGTGTAGTTTGACGCTAATTGTAGCTCAAATTTTTCTGTTACCCATATACAATTATATTCCATGGTGTATTTTATCAAAATAAATCATAAGTTCATAAGAAAATGTTTCATTCTCTAAAGAGATTTTATACAATTTATATTGGGATCAGAGGGATGAGGGTGTAACGCCAGAGTAAAGTAATGCCGCAGCTTACACGTCGGTGTTCAGATCATCTTTTCTCCTGACAAAATCAAGTAGGCCTACTTACTAGTTACTGTCCAACACTGCTGCTAATGTATCCCAGCGGAGACTCTTGAGTTCGTATCATAAGGTAAACTTATATTACAATTATTCCATGTAAACACCACATTTACCAGCTTAGTAACGATGAAAGAAAAACTTTAATGATTCATAGTGCTTAAAGCCACATTAAAATTAAATGTTTACGGCCACATGAAGCTGTTAGAAAGCAGAAAGATTGAGGATTTTCTAGAAGCAAGGGTAAAATAACATTTGATGTACCCACCCTAACAAAATGAGAGTACTTTATTCACTAAAATAAATGTACCATGCTGCTGTTAATAGATTAAATGCACTAGAATTTTATTGAACACTACGTGGAGACACGTTTTTAATTAAACCATTCATATTAAATCAAGGATTTACTGACTGGACCTTATTTCAAAATATACACAACGCTTTCATATGTGCTTTAGTCATGATTATTTCATTTATTCACTACTTACTATTTATTATTAATGTCTCATTTCAGTTTGGCTCTAGTTTTGTATTTATTACATATTATATGAAAAGTTTCATGTAGCTTGGAATAAAATTCAGAATAAATCCTTTTCTTTCTTTTTTTAATTGCTGAAATCAAGAACATACAAAACCGTACAAAATATCCACATGACACTTGAACGGACAACAACAAAATAAAACAGTAAATAAATACTCTAAAAATAAATACAACATGTTCAGTGAAAAGTACTTAAGTATCTAATAATAAGAAAGCTATGAGTAAATCTCACTGAACATGTT
This sequence comes from Schizothorax lantsangensis, assembly GCA_027422415.1. Taxonomy (NCBI): domain Eukaryota; kingdom Metazoa; phylum Chordata; class Actinopteri; order Cypriniformes; family Cyprinidae; genus Schizothorax; species Schizothorax lantsangensis. Next base: position 9,807,450 of record CM049843.1, read on the forward strand.
GTGGCGAGTCGTGACCGAGCCCTACTTGGAGGGGGCTGTAGTTCGCTTCCAGTGTTGCCAAGTCTGCGGTTTTCCCGCGGAATTGGGATACTTTAACACTGTTGCCGCGGGTTGAAGCGACCCCAATAACGTAATATTTAGCCCCTGGAATGCGAATTTTACCGGAGGATCCCAACCGAAAAACGTGTATTTTACCCCCCAGAATGCGATTTTTACCGGGGAACCCCCCCCTCGAAACGCGATTGCGCTAGTTTTGAGTAGCAATTGGGCGGGTTTTGTTGCGAAAACCTGGCAACCCTACTTGTAGCCTAAGTTTAGCTTTTTAGGTCTGGGGCTTGTATTTAGGTTTCAAAATTCATAAGTTTAATTATTTTGTGAAGGTATCTCGATAGACAAAACGTGTAAGTTTCATGAACGTATATTGAACAGAGCTTATTTTTTTTGCGATAATCCAAAAGCCTATGGAAAAATCCTATTGGCTTTTTACAAAGTGAGTCGCAGCACGGCTTCATCTTTAAGAAACATTCTTAGATTTTAGCACAAACTGCATTGCAATCAAAATGTTATTTGTGTGGAAATATTACGAAGATAATAAAGGGTCGTTAACAGGCTGAAGAGAACATTCTAAAGTAAACTGAGCAGCTCACCGCTCTGTAGAAAATGTGTCTAAAATGACAAGTCTTTTTTTTTTTTTTATCGTTGACAGAAAGATGAACATAGCAAATAAGCGTCTTACCGTGCGCGAGCCATGCAAACACCGCCACAATAACGAAAAACCCACGATTTTCCGCCGCCGCCATGTGATCAAGTATGCCACATGGATTTTGCTGCAAGGATTTGTGGAATTACTGTACGGATACACGGAGAGGCCAAAAAGCTGACGAAGACCTATATTTGAGCGGTTATTAATTAAATGTGGCAAAAACAATAAAAACAAGTTTTAAAAAAGCATATTAATATTGGACATTATAAAAGATACAGATATATGACATTAGATATTTATATTTCACTGTGGAGCTTTGGAGAAAAATAAAGTCTGTTAAAATACATTCTAACACTGATTATGTCCTGCTATTTCTACAGGCATAATTAAACTTCCTTCAGAGGTAACAGGAAAATTTCAATTAATTCTTCTTTGGGACACCCGAGACTCTGTCTGTGTCAGCTTTCACTTGGTTTTACTGCAGAATTTGGGAGAAAATTAAAGTCAAAATCTGTCACAATGCATTGTAGCACTGATCAATTACTGCTTTTTGACCAGTTTTATTTAAATTCCTTAAGAGTTAACATGAAATTGTCAATACATTCTTCTTCAGGACGACCATGACTCTGCCTGTGTAAACTTTCATTGGGATTTACTGTAGAATTCAGGAGAAAATTAAAGGCAAAATCTGTCAAAATGCCACACATTGATCATTTCTTGATTTTTATACAGGCATTATTAAAATTGGTTAAGAGTTAACATGAATTTTTTAGTAATTTCTTGTTCACGACGTTGAACACATGTGCCGTGACTTGTGTTCAGTGTCATCATGACGGATCGGGGTCAGCGACAGACGCTTGCGTCATGGTACCATTGTGAACACGTGTCCACAAGTGACGCAGTAGTGACAAAAATGTGGAATAAAGTTGTTATTTTTGTTTTCTTTGCAAAAAGTATTCTCGTAGCTTCGTAACATTACAGTTGACAGACTGATGTCACATGGATTATTTTGTCGATCATCTTGGTACGTTTCTGTGCCTTGATCGTGGTAGTACCCTTGCTGTATATGGGAGGGTCAAAGTGCTCTCGGATTTCATCAAAAATATCTTAATTTGTTTTTCCGAAGATGAATGAAGGTCTTATAGGTTTGGAATGACATGAAGGTGAGTAATTAATGAAGTAATTTTCATTTTTGGGTGAACTATCCCTTTAAGTAGGGTATTGATTAGTTGGCGCAATGGAAGGTCAAACAAATTTTTGTATGTGCCATGCTGTGTTAAAGGGGTCAGAGTTCAAAATTCACTTTGCAAGTTCTTTGAACATAAATGTGTGTTGGAAGTGTGTGTACACATCCATCCTATAATGATAAAAATCCATCCAGTGTTTTTTTTTTTTTTAAACTTTCTCAAATCAGGCTGTTCTGAGGTTCCTGTCAGAATGACAGGCCCCTCCCACAATAGTTGATTGACAAGACCGTCTTACCTTAGACACGCCCTGAGAGAGTCCAGTCAGTCCACCATTGTGTTGACTCCGGTGCAGGGGAAGACAAGATGTCTCCGATTAAGCGATTGAAGCGTTTTGTTGTTGGATGTAATAATGAATATAGCAGTCGTCAGGTACTCCCGACACCAGACGCAGTTACTTTCGCTTTGAAGGGAATGCGCCGATCTCCGATCTGCCTAAATGCATATATGTTTGCGCGAATCATTCGTGATCCAGCTTCATCTACAGAAGATGTGAGTATAAGGGTTTTTTTATGAATCTTTGCAAATCGCCTTTCCTAATAATGTGCTAGTTAGCCAGTTTTGCGTCTGCTAGTCACCCCACGGAAGAGAGGGGCGGGGTCAGCAGAGCTCATTAGCATTTAAAGCAACATTGACTAAAAAACGGCTTGCTGAAAACATAGCTGATTTTGACAGGGTAAAAAAGGTGTTTTTTGAGAAATTTTAACCAAAGTATGTTATAGACTTTTCATTAAGATCCTAAAGAATCATATCAACTTGTGGAAACGGGCATCCGATGACCTCTTTAAGCATACTGTGCAGGACTCATAACAGTTTGTCTTGAATTTAAAATATTTTGTTTTTATGAAGACTAAGTTTGTTTAAGATTATTTTTTGTTGTTCGCAATATACCAAATAGACAATAAATGGATTGGCATATCCGAATTTATCCTGAAGGTATGGACAACGTATACATTTTTATCCAAGCCAAGAGCACGCGTCAAAACCAGACTCTTAAACCACCTGCGTCCCTAATACTACCTAAAAGTGTACGCTGGTGGTCCACTCGGCGGACGTGTTCCACACATTCGCAGTAGATCGGCTTGAACAGTAAACACACATGTGAACAAGCGATTGCCAATAGTTATTGCACATCTAGCTTTCTTTATATTGTTTATCGATGCATTGTAGAGGTTCGGGTCATGGTCGTTGTTCTGATCTTGTGAGTCCATTACATTTACATTTACATTTATGCATTTAGCAGACGCTTTTATCCAAAGCGACTTACATTGCATTCAAGTTACAGTTTTTTACATTTGATCAGCTCTTGCTTTCCCTGGGAATCGAACCCATGATCTTGGCGTTGCTAGCGCCATGCTCTACCATTTGAGCTACAGGAAAGCTAATAAATAAATTATTATACCATTAAATAAAACAGCTTCACAAATGAAAGGCAATGTTGGTACTTTATTAGCGGCTACAACTGTGGCATGCTGCCACCACGCACACTCCCAGGGCATCTGCCCATACTGCACATGCTCAGACATATATTGCTCAAACCACACCTGGTTGCCATTACTGTTATCATTACAGCCGTAGCCAGGCTTTGAAAATTAGCGAGGTCGGGGGGTAACAGACAAATACAAATACAACTAATTAAATACTCTATTCACTGATAATGAATCTGATAGCAAATAGTAAGCATATTTTGGCGTGCTGTCCTGGGGGAGGGCTCCGAGCCCGGAATATGGCCCGAACCCAGAGAAATCCCCCTATCCCTAATATGGGTAGAGATGGCTGATGCTAAACTGACGTTTCGACACAGTGTCTTATTTGTGACAGTGTCAGTGATATTTTTGCTCTTCCCTTACCGAATGTCGTATCTTGTCAGCAATAACGTGTCCATGGGCTTTTTTGATTACTGTCAGTTCCCTCATGCTTCAAAAAATCCACCATTGTGCCCAAAATGGTCTCTCAGTTTGGTTCACTAGGCTACACAATCATGGGGAAGACTGCTGATCTGACAGTTGTCCAGAAGACAATCATTGACACCCTTCACAAGGAGGGTAAGCCACAAACATTCATTGCCAAAGAAGCTGGCTGTTTACAGAGTGCTGTATCCAAGCATGTCAACAGAAAGTTGAGTGGAAGGAAAAAGTGTGGAAGAAAAAGATGCACAACCAACCGAGAGAACCGCAGCCTTATGAGGATTGTCAAGCAAAATCGATTCAAGAATTTGGGTGAACTTCACAAGGAATGGACTGAGGCTGGGGTCAAGGCATCAAGAGCCACCACACACAGACGTGTCAAGGAATTTGGCTACAGTTGTCGTATTCCTCTTGTTAAGCCACTCCTGAACCACAGACAACGTCAGAGGCGTCTTACCTGGGCTAAGGAGAAGAAGAACTGGACTGTTGCCCAGTGGTCCAAAGTCCTCTTTTCAGATGAGAGCAAGTTTTGTATTTCATTTGGAAACCAAGGTCTTAGAGTCTGGAGGAAGGGTGGAGAAGCTCATAGCCCAAGTTGCATGAAGTCCAGTGTTAAGTTTCCACAGTCTGTGATGATTTGGGGTGCAATGTCATCTGCTGGTGTTGGTCCATTGTGTTTTTTGAAAACCAATGTCACTGCACCCGTTTACCAAGAAATTTTGGAGCACTTCATGCTTCCTTCTGCTGACCAGCTTTTTAAAGATGCTGATTTCATTTTCCAGCAGGATTTGGCACCTGCCCACACTGCCAAAAGCACCAAAAGTTGGTTAAATGACCATGGCGTTGGTGTGCTTGACTGGCCAGCAAACTCACTAGACCTGAACCCCATAGAGAATCTATGAGGGTATTGTCAAGAGGAAAATGAGAAACAAGAGACCAAAAAAATGTAGATGAGCTGAAGGCCACTGTCAAAGAAACCTGGGCTTCCATACCACCTCAGCAGTGCCACAAACTGATCACCTCCATGCCACGCCGAATTGAGGCAGTAATTAAAGCAAAAGGAGCCCCTACCAAGTATTGAGTACATATACAGTAAATGAACATACTTTCCAGAAGGCCAACAATTCACTAAAAACATTTTTTTATTGGTCTTATGAAGTATTCTAATTTATTGAGATAGTTAATTGGTGGGTTTTTGTTAAATGTGAGCCTAAATCATCACAATTAAAAGAACCAAAGACTTAAACTACTTCAGTCTGTGTGCATTGAATTTATTTAATACACGAGTTTCACAATTTGAGTTGAATTACTGAAATAAATGAACTTTTCCACGACATTCTAATTTACTGAGATGCACCTGTATACATTATTATTTAAAAAAAAATATATATATTCATCCACTTAAATTAGTTTCTCTAAGATATTGACACAATATATTATAATACATTTCTTTTGATTCTTTCTGCTAAATATCTATCAAATCGTATTTTCATCTCTCCCAATTTTTGGATCAAATGTCTTCATTCTGTTTCTGCCACCCACTGTAAGCTCACTGACATGGGTAATGAATCTGCATTTTTTTTTAAAGAATGTAATGCCCCACCCACCACAGAGGATCAGAGCCCATGTTCACTTGGCTCCTTTAAACCTCAGAGATGGGCAAAAGCATCATGATCCTCAGACCTAAATCCTGTGGTCTAATCCTGGAAGCTCTAAAAATGTTAAAACCACCATATATTTCTGATTATCACTCAAACCTTTACCCAAAAAACGCTCACTGTCTATATATTGCTAAAAAAAACTACACCGATCATATTTACCACATTTAAAAAGCACATGCGTTACTGTTTCTAAAACATCACATTCATACTATTTCCATACTTCCCCATTAAGTGTTAAATTTAGTCCTGTGTGTCCCATCCTTATTCTAGAAATCGTTACTTCTTCCTTTCTATGCCTTCAATAAAACTGTTCTTTTCCCTACTGATTTTACAATGTTATAATACCACCTGTGCTCCTATTTTCCCACCTTTATTGCCATAGTCACAAACCCTTTTTCTTCTTCGTCTTCTTTTTTTATTTTTATGGCGGGTGGCAACTAACTTTTAAGGTGCAATATCCACCACCTGTATAATGGAGTGTGGGCCAGAGATTTTCATTTCCCTTACCTTTCCTGCTTTTAGAAGAAAAACGGATAAATCAATAAAAATAATAAATAAATAAATACATAAAATAATTCCATTAATTAAATTCTCTTTAATAGACCCCTTTATTAGAAACTTTGATACTAGCCTATATTTTGTTGAACAATACTGTTTCCCTTAGGTAACACATTAAAATGTTATAAACCCTTGGATCCTTCGGTGCTTTTTTACGAAATAAACTTATTACTGGCATTAATTCTTACATGGCATAATGACTCTCTACTGAATTCTTTCTGTTGTATTTTTTACAATGAATCAACACATGTTCAACTGTTTGTGGCAGGCCACGCTGTGCACAGTTTTCAGATCGTCTTTTCCCTATGATGAACAGTGAGTAATTAAGGGATGTGTGCCGTATTATAGAACTGTTCCTCTCTCTCCTATTTTGCATATTCTATAGAGATATTGTAGATATTGTGTCCTGCCTGGATGTTGATTTCCCACTGTTTAAACTCATTAAATCTGAAAATGAATCTGAGCAAATCACTAAATGCATAGCATGAACTTCTTCCACCCACTGAAGTGCCATTAAAATTCCAATCATCTCTGCTGTACATACTGAAACGTGATCTGTAATTCTTTTTTCAATGCTGAATTTGAAATGGGAAATGTAAACTGCTGCTGCTGTATGCCCTGATTCTGGATTCTTTGATCCATCAGTGAATATTTGAATACTATCATATTCCAGATTTAAGTGCTTTAGATTAGATTAGGTGGAGCATTACACTATGTGATGAGGAATTTACATTCTGGCCAAAAGGCAAAGCCATTAATTGAAGCGCCACAATGCTGCAGAGTATAATCTGTGTGCAACTCATCATCTCCTACAGATACTACTTCTCATCCTCCCCTGTTTGAGACTGGTAACATTACCACCACCAGAATGTCATATAGAGACCTTCTGGTGTCAAGGGAAATCGGGTCCACACTTGAAAGGTCTCATGAGCCATCAGTAAATAGGCTCAGTTCTACTTTTTAATTGAATCATCATCAGGCGTGTTAATCAAGTTAAACAGAAATATTAACCAATGTATAAAATCCCATTGTAACAAATGCAAAATATCATGGGTTTTCATAAGCATCACATAAATATAAGTTTTTAACAAACCTTCTCATGACAACATTGTTATTCTATCAGAAATCATTCAAAATTATGTTAAATTTATAAACATTACAAATTATCTGTTGATTGTTCTGGTTAATTTGTACAGAATGCACATTCATTATTCATTTCAATGATAAATATTTTGATAATAATCTTTAACAGGGTGTATTCTTTGAATTTCTGAAAGTTACCTCTTTAATTTTCAGGTACCAAAACAGATAGAGAAGCCCATTGGCTACAACGTACAGGCATTATGGCCAATTATGAAAGTCGAGATTGTGCATCCCAACCATACTTGCAGAATATAATTTTTATTGTTGTTTTATCTTTTTATTCGGCTACATTTTAAAAAACCTGGAACTTCTATATATTTTTATCTCCTGGCAAATGCTCCCAGCAATGTGCCTTTTTGCTCCCCTTTAGAGGAGGGGCTCTGTCTACATTCTTAATGTGTTTTCTTCCTCTGTGTCAAACACAGTTTCTTATTGTGGTCTAATGTGCCTGCAGATTAAAGAATAAATGGTCGCTTTTCAGTTCAGAGTGTTGTAGGTTAAATGTTGAGCTGTCAGCAATTCTGTCTAAAGTCAGACTGTGAGGTTCATAAAAGCAGGACAGGAAGATGCTCTTCACCTACAAATCAAACACACATCAAACAAATGGCCACTTTCCTGCCAAAGCTGTGTGCCCAGAAAGCAGATCACACACATGAAGAAAACCAACCACGGCAGGTTTCAGTTTGACTCTGTTGAGCTGCTAGAGTCACACTTCAATGAGAGATGGCAAACGGTTTTAACTTTTGTTTTTTTGTTCATTTTGCCATACAAAACAACTGGGAGTTGATTACAACAATTTTAAATTCAGAAATCTATATTTTACAAAGAAAATTTAGGAAGATTTCACATTATTTCACTCGTTTTCTTTACATATTTAATGTAGCTAGTACCTTTTAAACATGATCAATTTTAGATGCTAAAAATAATGTTTTCACTCATTAAGAACAGTTAAAGATCCAATAAGAACTAGAAGAACATTTATACAACTATTCTCTGTGTGTGTG